>JBCAUA010836242.1:0-13913 GCA_038406235.1 Peronia verruculata
AAGACTTTCTTTTTCATCAGATAGGCTTGCATATGGGTTGGAGAGGGGTGAGGGCTGTTTTCTTACATGTTTTGAGTTGACAAAAAATGTTCCTCTTTTTTGACAAGTTTCTGTCATCATTACTGAAAAAAACTCATCAATGAGCTGCATTGAGCTCCTTGACCGCTTGACCAACTTATCTACAGGATTATAAGTATCATCATATAGTAGTGTGCCCTCATGTTCGCAGCAGTCAGTTCAATGTACAAAAAAGTTTTTTCAAGAATCTCATAGTTTTGAAGTCCAGTATAATACAGGATTTTTCTATCATCCCATGGAAAACGATCTATCCCAAATCGTTCTCATTTTAAATTGTTAATTTCTTTGTCTTTCATTGAATTACCATTTTCTAATGATTTCATGTTTGCTTTCAGAGCATTATTTTCTCGATTTAAATTTGTGTTATCATTCTGTATTGTAACAATGTTGTCTTCCAGTTGCCTAATACGTTCAGCCATCAGCTCTAGAGCAACTTCACTGTCAATAGCGCCAGTGATCACCAGCATCATTGACAAAATCAGCATCAACATCAGTATCCAAAACAGCTGATTCTGTTGACAACTTGTCACCTATATCAAGGCCTTCTTCTCTCAATGTATTTGCCCACTTATTAGATCTAGATGTAGAAGTTTTCTCAGGCCTAGGCTTAATAGGTCTTCTAGTTTTCTTTCATTGTCTGTTGCTGGGACCTGAACAGTTAGGATCTGATTCTGATTCAGACGCGTCAGAAACATGCTTGCTTCAAATCTTCTCCTTACCCACGTAAAAGCTGGATCATTGTCACTATCATCGGAATGTGACATGCTGTCTTCATTGTTAGTCTATTAAATCTGACCCATTGCTGATTCTCTGCCTTGACGTCGTCTAGCCATGGAGTTAAACCGGTTTGCTGCAATAGACACAGTTTCTGTCCTTTCCAATCCACTTGATCAGATGCTTATTGCCCTGCGGATGACATGCAATGGCATTCTTTCTTGGGCGAGCCTTTGTTTGCCGTGGAGTGAGTTCTCGTGCACCCAGAGGATCCACGGCCACTGACATCTCCAGGAGGTCATCTATCAAGGACAGCTTGAAGTGGAGCATTAATGTTTTCTTGGCTCCTGGCTGCCTGGTCAGGAGATAGAGCACATGTGCGTTGCTCTGCAGTATTTCCAGAAGCCAGTGAAAATGTTGTTTCCACCATTTGTATGTTTTCTGCTGGTAACCCCCATAATATGTAATGTTTTGATGGACGTGATCACAGCGGTTCGTGGCATTGTTAAAGGCATTGATGACAGAGGGCTTCACTTTTTCATTTCTTCCATTTTCAACTCTTATGTTCTTTGCTTTTGCCTTTGAGGACACAATAATGACAGGCTTTTTCTCCTTTTTGCCCTTCCAAGCAGTCACTAGCATGGAAGAGTCGGCATTGTGAAATGATCTTGACTGCATGTAGGCCAGACGCATAGTTTTCAACTCGGGCGGAAAGTCTTTCCGATTGATGTTCACAGTGCCTGTGTTCTGTCTTCCAGCTGCCTCTTGACCAACCAATGGGTGGTATAGCACCGGTCACCAAATACATGATGTCTTTCTCCCAAGGGTTCAAGTAAAGTTTCGAATACTCAAACTGCTTGCCCACCATCTAAGTCTTTTGCGGGCACATATGACGTTCTCGTACCAAAATACATCAGATTGTTGAGCACATAACCAGTTGCTGAATCTACCAGTCCAAATGTCTTGATGTGGTATTTTGCGGGTTTGCTGGCATTGTATTGTTTGTAGACCCGCCTGCCATTGAACTTGATGACCATCTCATCCAATGACAAGTCTTCATATGGATAAAACGGAACAAGAAAATTTGACACGATCAGATTCAAGAATGGCTCAATCTTTTCTTTGTTTTCTGACCGTGGTATTCAGCAGTGCAGAAATGTGTGGTAAAGGCTCTCAAATCTGTCACGGCTGAACAGTGACTTATAATACTTGGTCTAAAAAATTTCATGGCATGATGACCATGGTGGCCGTGGATCAATGCCGATTGCGATGAGCACATTCAAGAACTTGAAAATTTCAGACGCATTTGTTGGCACCCAGTCGCGAAACACAGATCGTTTCTCTGGTGGATTATTCAGGCTGCATTTATATTTGGCAAAATCATTCGTGTTTCAATAACCTCAGTTGGGTGATGCTACAGTCATTTGGAAGGCTCGGCTGTATACCTGTTGTCCTTCTTTACTGGGAAGAAATGGGAACTTTGGAAATGCTGTTGCTCCTCCTTCTGGATTGATCTCTGTCCAGCTTTCATTCTCTTCAGCACTAGTCCTGGGTTTAAATTTCAGGGATGTCAAATTTCCTACTTTAGTAGGATTTCCTACTTTTTTTTTACTTTTCGTAATTCTGTTTTGGCCCCAAATCCGTTATAATTGTCCATTAACGTACTTCATTTTATGTGCAGCTAAAGAGTATGTCAGGAACTTTTCCTGCTTTTTCATGGCAACAGATTGACATCCCTGAAATTTATTGAATGGAAACTTTCTTCTCTTCTGTGGCTGACTGGGGCCTGGCTGGGATGACGCCCCCCTATCAGCTGACATCAAACTGGTGCTGGTACTAGATCTAGATCCGTCTGTAGATCCAGTGCTACTATGATCCCCACCATCACCCAACTCACTTTCACTGTCAGTAAAGTCAAGAGAATCTGACTCACTATCCCCTAAGGTTTCTAATATTAGCCTTGCTTGTTGAGCAGAGAGGCGACTGGGTCGTGAGGGTTCACCACTATCCATCTCCTTTCCGTTAGCTTTCAGGCAATGGTAAACAAAGCAATTTGTCGATGAAAACAAGTCTTTCTTGTCCAACTGGCACGTTGAAAAGGGCCCCAAAATGGAATCAACACCTCTATTTCCGTTAGAAAATATAGATTGGAAGTTTGAAAACCTGGGATGGAAGAAAAGGTTCCGTATCTAACACACGATGCTCACGAGCTGACCAGTCGGCTCATCGTACATCAGCGCTAGATTACTGAACCGATCAGTCGGCTCATCGTAGTGTATGAGTTAACTGTATATTTAGCATGTATTGCCCCATTTTGCTAAAAACTTACATGATGTACAGTAAGTTGCAGAATCCTCCACTGTTCCCCCTGGAGGATGACATACATCTAAGCACATGTAGCTGGTCGTATTTGCTGTCTCATGGATTTCATTGTCATGGGAGCCATCAACAGTGGTAGCGTCCCATGACAGACACAGAGGCCTATGGCTTGAGAGAAATTTTGTTGCTTGAACAAAAGCTAAAATACCTAATTCATAAGCTATCTGGACACTTATGATGGTACTTGGAATGGCCGAAAGCTTTCTACCTTGCAGAATGTTAAATATTCCAACAGAACCTCACAATGTCTCATAGACGACTCACAAAGAAGGGCCAGATAAACACATGTCCCTATGTCGTCTGTGTCTCTTTCCCGTTTTGGATGAATAGACATCATCAATCTCTATATTTTCCTGATCACAAATCAAGCTTTGTACATAATTCATTTATCTGTTTTAACTCATTCATCTCGCTCAAGATCTATAGCTTTTGTTCCATGTCTCTAAAGTACATGTACCTTCAACAGATTCTGTTTCATCATGTACTTTTCAATAAATTTTACATTTTCTTTGTAATTTGCCATTTTCTTTTCATAAACTTTTCATTTTGCTTTTTCATATTGTCAGTTTCTGTCTGGACATTTTTTCTGGCATTTTGTAACCTTTTAATTGCCTCTTTGGGTCTCTTACTTCTTTGATTAATGTTTTTTATCTTATAAGATTTTTTAATGAAAGCACATGTTTTGTGTAGTTGATTTTGTTTTTTCTTTTGGTCCTTTATTGCTTTCCACAGGTTAAAATTGCCTTTTTTTGCTGAAACATGTAACATTACTGATAACTTCTAATAAAGTTCCAAAATCCTGGAGTATAAAATACATGTAGAAAGTTCGCATTCTTTTTTCTGCCACACCATTTCAACTCTGGCTGGGTACAATAATACTGTTTCTGGTTATCAAGACTGCTATAACACACATCTCTTTCATTTCTTGGAGACTTAATTTTTTTCCAATTTTAGAAGGAAAACCACTGAAAAATAAGAGTCAGTTGCAACATACCCCTAATTCACTGGGACACCAGTAACTTTCACTTCTGGGCCAGAATCAACCTTGCTGGTATATCAGCAATGGTCAGGTGATTGGGTTATGGGATCGGAAGGCTCATCATCTGTTGTAAATTATGTAAGATGTTGCTACGTAGCTACAGGAGTCGCTTAGACTTAAACCAGTGGGCAGCCCGTCCTGCCAGCAGCCAAAAATTAAAATCTTTGTCAAAGATTAAACGACAAAAATTTATGGATGATATTCCCAGTTGTTTTATTGAAATGTAATAATTTTTGTATGTGTGTTTTAACCTTTTAGTAGACTTTGGCAGATCCAGGATATCAAGATGGCAACAGCTGGTGGAAGAAAGAAGCATGGATATTATGAATAATAATCGCCAGCCAGCATAATGGATAATTATCTTCTTGTACTTCTAACCCAGATTTTTTTTTTCTTCTAATTATAATGTTTATCTTTTGTGTGTGCTAGTGCTTTTTGTATGTTTATTTGCTCAAGTTTTGGTTATAGTTCACCGGAATAACCCCAAGAATTTATGGGTTGTTGTCAACTAGGAAAGAATTTTGAGGATAACCTTCTGAAAAGTAGCATTCAGAATTTTTTTTGTGATATTGTACCAGTGTACCATACATCATGTACAAAACAATGAAATTTCTCTATTTAACCCAGTGTCTAAAAATACATTTCAGAATATTCAGATGTCAGCCTATGATGGTTTGTGTTCAACTCACACCGAAGATTTTCATTATAGATGTTATTTTCTTTGGGGCACTACACATTTGATTAGCATGACATCACAAAACCAGCCCTGTCTGGTTTTAAGTTGATGCAAATCTTTAGGTTGAGCAACATTTTTGAGTTTAAGTACATTAAGGTTACGAGATCTAGTTGGTTGGGCCTATTCTGTGAATGAGCACATGTGCATTATCTTACAATAGCCATGCACCTAATCTGAAACACTGCTTTTTATGCGCAAAGTACAATTCCATTAGTGAGACTTACTACCTCCTGTAGTGTGTAAAGTTCCAATTGTCCAACCATCCTCTCAGTAAAAAAGAAAAAAATATACATGTAATGTAAAGGATCTATGAATTGCTCTGGTTGTCTCCTATATTCATTCACCATTGCATCTTACTTGTGGATCATCATTTCATTTACCTTAAAAGATAATGTCTCTGGGATCTGCAAGTTGAGAGTCATGCCTGGTAAAAAAAAGAGTACAGTATTTTCCTGGGCTGGTGGAACTGTGTAATGTCCTGAATCTTTATAAAGTCAGTTCTTATTCTAAAGATGGTGTTTGTGTCTCTGCTCAGATATATAGATCTAGATGTGTACTGATTTTATGAGATGCAGAATGATATTGCTTAGCACAAGGGCTTATATCGTGTTTTGTTTTTTTTTTTGACAAGAAGAGAACCCACGGCCTCTGTGGGATTTTTTTTTTTTAAATACGGCCCTATACTAATGGCAAACTGTGCGCACTTTAGTGTTGATGTTTTGGTTGATTAAATTGAATGTTACTCAAAGAAAATGTTTTTGGAAAGTACTATTTGGATCAAGCAGGCTTACGAGTTTATTATTCAATTGTTATCGCATTTTTGAAATAACGTTAAACATACTGAGCTTTTGTTGGGGTTTTGTACATAGAAACACAGATCCATAAGCAACAATGTTGTGTGCCAAATTTCAGATGGATCCATTCAGAAGTTTTCGAGTCCATAAGCCTATTGTAGGTTTTCTTGCAATCTTAGATCTGTTTGTTACTTTAGTCTTTGTATTCTAGCACATCATTGTAGTTGTACCACCAGCCCATTGTCATGAATATCAATATATATATAATCAGTATTGCTGTCAAACAAGATGGAACCAATTCCACATTAAACCTCACCTTGAATCATGATTGATATTGTACACATACCAAGGGGAAGGTCATGTCTAGATTATGCCAAAGGACACAAAAGCAAATGATGAACTACATTCATGTACATGTTTTTGCATATTTTCTCTAGAATGCTTAGCCTCAAGGTGATTTGAAGAAAGCAAAAAGAGAGAATAAGATAGGTGGAGAGGAGGAAACTGTACTTTCCCATACTGACAATACAAACTATGTACAAGATTCTTCAGAAAAGTTGCTCCAAGTGTGGCAGAAACAGAGTATGGTTTATGAGCATCCACGCTTTACCTTTGAACGGAAATTGATGTACATCCATGTAGAAAGTAGACCCAGATCCATTAAGTCCAAATCTTGGCCATCTGGAGAATGAAGATCTATTAAATTCTTTCTTGTTGTCTTGTGCAGTCATAATGTTTTGTCAAGGCATTTTGAAAACACACTAAGTTATAGATCCAGATCAAAAGTGTAATAACTTATACACTTTTAATGAGTACTGTACCAATGTATTACTATTGATTACTATGACTTTAACCACTGATAAACAGTAGATTTTATTGAATGCAGGCTCTTTGTGTTGAATGTGCCACCTCTGATATCAAAAGACAAGTGAATTCATTGTTACTGGATTTTTTCAGGGAAGCTTGTGTTTTTTAGCAAGAATTTCCCTTATCTAGATTACATTTTATACCATTGTTCATTTACTTACCATTTATTTGATCCAAGTTACTTTATATCAGTGTTTTTGTAATTCAATTTGCCAAAGTCATTGCTCTTTTTGTCACTGTAGTTTATTTACTGCACAGCTGCATAAAAGTTTTTCATCTATGACTTTTTTTTTTTAACCCTTTTACAGCATTTAAACGTTTCTCTGCATTCTGTGGCAAGTGACTTCATAAAATCAGTGCAAATAGTAGTACTGATCTCTGTCTAATCTTAATTCTGTGAAACACCCACAGTATTTATCCTGCAAAAAAACATTTGCCTGGATTTACCCAATATATAGAGAACAGGTCTGCTTGTATGTTATACCGTTCTTTGCATTCGATTCATACTTTCTTCTAGCCTAAGGATTCAATAGAGAGTCTGACATTTATCATTTTTTATTTTCTAAAAAAGAAAAAAAAGTCAAGGGGTATCCATGATACATTGGATAAAATCAGTTTTTAACCCTAAGACTGTCAGTATAAAAAATATTTGAATGTTAGTTTTTCGCATAATATGTTATATGTAGGCCTAAGTTGAAGAAATAGAGTTGCTGCTTTCACTTTTGCTTTAGGTGATGCAATATTATATGAGTACATGTAATTTAAAAGATGATACTGTATTTTGTGGTGTTTGGAATAAAGTACATATTAGTGCAAATTTTGATGAACAGATAAGTCCTTAGTCAGATGTTTAAAGGTTTGTTAGTTATGTTAGAGATCAGTTGGATTTTGCAAGATATACATGTATACAATAACTTGAATCTCATTAAATCTATAAGAATTTTATACATGAGATATATGTAGGCCTTCTGCATCAATGCATTGCCTGATAAAGGAATAAAAATCATGTACATGTAATTACATGTATTTGCAGTTCTGTTGAAATCTGGGATTTCTTTCTTTCTTTCTTCTTTTTTTTTTTTTTTTTTCTTTCCCCCCGTAAAAAAGCGTTTGTCTTTGTTACATTGTGTTATTGTTGCCTTCTGTTTTCTCTGTTAAAGTTAGAGATAAAGCAAACACTATGTCCATGAACTCATTATAAGGACTTGTGCTTTCGATTTATGTAATTAGGGAAAAAAAAAAATATGAAACACATACATGTAAAACATGAAATGGCTTTCATACAATAAATGAATCACAAGATTAACAGAATTTAAAGCACATCACTGCATGTGTGCTACATGTATTAGATCTATTAGCAAGGCAGACAAAACAACACAAACAAACAAACAAACAAAAACATTATGCACTGATTTCCTATTTGTTTCCATGTGCAGAAAGTCCATCCCCGTGATACGCCAGCATAGGAGAGTAAAATCAGTTCAAAGAACAGTGACCTAAATTATTAAAACTATTAATAGTATTAAAAACATCTTCATTAATGTACAGTTTTACCTAATTTTTTTTTCATGTTTCTCTGTCTCTATCTCACACAGAGTACTCCCTCTCTCTCTTTCCTTTTCTTGTCTCTGTCAATCCTACATATGAACACACATATTTTTACACATAAACATTCATATGTATCCTACTTGTACAGGCAGTTTTTTCCTTACAATACCTTAGCTCTCATCAGCTGTTCTCTACATGCCTGTTTGCATTTTTTTTTTTTTTCATTTTTCCCAAATGATAAACTAAACAGATTAAATATTTGAGCCTACGCTAAAACATGTTCAATTTGGAGCACTCTGCTGTAGTTCAAATTCACATGAAAATTGTCTGGATAAAAATTATCGAGTATTTGTGCTGCAATAAATTGTAGATGACAGATGATGAATCTTGGTTATATACAATATACAGTTCTAAAATTAAAATGCTACCGGTAATGTATATGTAGTACCCGTAGAGCAAAATCTGCATTTGAGGTCAGGGGAAAAAACAATTTATATTTCACCCAACGTGTCAGAAAAATAAGGTTAAGGAGGCCATAACAGAGCAAGAGCAAGATTTTTCATGTCACATTAAATGTACAATTATAATAAAAATACGATATTACAACCCAACGTGCAAAACCATCACATCTCTTATCACATGCAGAATGAAATACATGTACGAAAATACACATTAGCTGATACATTGTATTAATATCTTCTCTGTAGGAGATGCAAATCTCCCAAATCATGCTTTTTTTTTTTTAAGTGCACACCAACACTTGCACCACTGATAAGTATACTTCATTCACGAAAAGGGTAGGCCTACATAATTATAATCTAACACATGTATTATCAAGTACTTCAACATAATTTAGCTGTTTTGTATTCATTGTGAACAACAAAACTACTGTATTCATTGTGAACAACAAAATTAATATCACTTTATCAGTCATCAGCTTTCTAGTCGGTTCATTTGTTTCAGATGAGCACAACAGTGATTACATGTATCGCCTCATAAAATCAGAATGACATTTCATTTTTCTGGCATTTGTGTTCCCACAGTTAGCAACTAAATACATTGTAGTTATAAATTGTAATGTACTCCGAGTATTTTCATTTTTTGTTGTCATGTAATGGTAACTGAAGCATAAACTTATTGCCATTTTCCCTGTACCGGTAGTCAGAAGTTAAAAGAAAAAAAAAAAAAAAATACACAAACACACATAGAGAATGGCAATATTAATAGCCAGCCCAGAATTGCTGAAACCCAAATGATCAAAAGACCCATGCAGTGCCTATTTTCTATCTATCCTTCAAAATTATTTGCTACCCTGCCTTTGACCCCGAGTCCGGTAACACGAAAAAGTGATCCTGCCAGCGGTTCTTTAGGAATTAATTCTGGTGAGTCTGGTAGGGCAGATGTTATGTAGAGTTCATCTAAATTCTTCCCTCCAAAACAGCATGAAGTGATGTTGGTGACGGGTAGCTTGATTGTCAGGAGTGTTTTACCTGTACGAGATGACAAACAATAAAGGCAAAATAATCATGAGCTTACGGTGTATTGCAAACTGACATACGTAGATTTTACTGTTATTAATATTACCACATTTGGAAAAAAAAAAAAAAATGTGGGCGTACTGGTCAACCTTTAACTTCAAGAAGACCGCGCCAGTGTAAAATCAGCGGCCCGTCACATTCATCCTATTTCATGTATTCAGTGAATTCAACTACATGTGGAATATTGGGAATTCGCCCCGCAAGTAAACAGTAATTATGTGTAGATCAAGTAATGCCAGTGCCAAACCTTTCCCTTCACCGGTTTTAATTCAAATACGGTACAAATTCACTGCACTCCCATCTCATACTCATATTCTCGTGCTGCGTAGTCTCTTGCACTCGCAGACTCCGCCTGACTTCCTGGCTAGACTATAATTATGATGTAAATACATGTATGTATTACATGTACATACATACATGTTATCTTATCAATATCGAACTTCGTTGTTTAGGGAAATACACGTACATTGTACATATATAGTTAGGAGTACGTTTAATACTCGGAGCAAGAAACTGAACTGGCATCATTTCAATTTAAATTATTGTTAATAAGGTTCACTGTTTGAGAAGAAAGGAGAAATCATTTCTTTAAAGACACAGTGTAGCCAAAGTACGATTTTTGTACATGTATTTATTTTATTTTATTACTTAACGGAGATACACTCAGATCTCGAGACAGAGAATAGGTTACATCGTGTAAGCTGACAAAAGTAATTATTATTATTTTTTAATTTTTGTTTAACATTCCACGTTTAAAAAAAATACAGTATATATAATTGTTTTTAAAAAAATATACATGTATGTAGTAAGCCTACCAGTCAGTGTGTTACGTGTACCGCTGATTTCATGTACTTTAAGGACTATATGTATCATAGTTTGAGTTTGAGAAAAACAACGTACCATTCTCAGGATCAAAACGGCATACTTTGCCTCCACCATAGAAAGCTACCCAGAGCTTTCCTTCAGCGTCCACACACATTCCGTCTGGCATTGCCCCGTCATCCTCAGTTTGAACCACCACTCTCCGGTTACCTGTTAGTGTAATGCACAATGCAGAAAATGCACAAATTTGTTTCTGCTTTTTTGTTCTGTGATGTTTCGAAAAATAAGTTTCGTGAGTGTAATGTTTCCGCTCATAGAACCCACCACTTCACCAGTTGGGAGGTTGAAAGACGTATACAGAACGTAGAACCCACCAAAAGAAGATTAGATCTAGAAAGAATAACAAACGAATCGGTACGCAAAAGCAGTAGCGGGGGAAATAGAAGGAAATAAACAAAATGAAACGAAAATTTAAAAAAAAAAAAAAAAAAGCCCAGGCACTTAACTCTTAACATTTACAATTCTATCAGTACCCCTTTTTCGGGGCTAAAACTTACTCAACAGGCCTTTACAGGAAAAAAATTAACTTATTAACACTTAACATTTTTTATTTTTTTTTACTGTAGCAACACCATTCTGCCTCAGCTTTTCCTTACCTTTAAGACCTGTAAGTGGCCCCTTACAAGATTGTCTGAACTTTTTTCAGTGACCGAAATACAACTGTACATGTAACCGCGTTTTTCCATGCGTTTGCACATGGTGGGGGGAGGTTAAAAATTAACCCTTTCATTAGTCTTTGTCTTGTGCTTGAAAAAAAAAAAACGTAGTACTTTGATGATACATGTTCCTCAAAACAGCTCACAAGTTCCTTGTAACTTTTAAACATGCCGCCCACAATCAGGCGGTCGGCCATTTTCAAAGCGACGATGAGAAGTGAGGAGCGAGATTGGAGTGGCGGGCGGAAGACATTGGGGAGAAGGTGATATCCTCGAGCTGAATCTAGATCTAGTTCCATACAAAAAAAATGTCGCATCGATAACAATAATGATAATGCATGGTTGATGTAACAAAATAAATCAAATAACAAGCTGAGGATATCCCGTTTTATCTTAGAGATATCTGGTGAAAAACCGCCCTGGGGTTACATGTACATGTATTTATAATTTTAGGCAGCATTGTTAAAACGAAAAACCTTAATAAACGAATATAAGATAATAATAGAAATAATCTCCAATTCCTGAACCGATACCTATCGCTGAAAAGTGAAATAGGGAAAGGGTCTGTCGTGGGCTATTTACCCGAGTGATCGGTCAAATAGACACTTCTTAAGATAATAATTTTTCATGTACATAACTGATATGTTGTGCAGGACTTCAAAAAATGTGGGCGGTTCTGTATACCAGAATACATGTAGGCTATTATATATGTAGGACATATTTCCAAAAACACCTATAGTACAAATCTGTTCTTTAAGTTAACATTTAGGTCAGTCTCATCATCTCCCCAAGTAGGTTATATTTCTGCTCCAGAGAAAAAAAAATCGTTTGACTTTACATCAAAGAGAAATCATACAGCAAATTTAGATAGGAATCGTATAGGTCTAATTAAATTATTAAAAAGATCAGAAATTTATAATTACATGTAAATGATTACCACAAAAGATATACATGTAGACCACTTTGGTGACAATAACATTCAATTTTAACGTACATGTTTGTGGCTTTGTTTGTTTGTGTTGGGGTTTAATGGCACATCGGCACAATAAGTGAATAACGGCTATATTGTGCCTAACTTATAGATGATTTCAAAGAAAAAAAAAAGGAAAAAAAAAAGCATAAAAAAAAGCATACTTACTGATAGTTCCACTGCTTAAATCAAAATCAAATGCTACCACACTGCAAGTGGGAGAATCTATAAAATACATGACAGAATTGTCTGCAGTCCAGTCTAAACCATTGCTGATTCCTAGTTTGGTCAAATGAGTTGTGACTTTGTGATCCTTGGACAAGGTGTACAAGCTCCCAAGTCCTAGCTCATACTGTCCTGAGACCTGATCGTAACCATAGGTGCCTGAAAACGCAAAGGTTTTGTGTGTACTGCATGCACCAATCTTCTACTATTACGAGTCTAGATCAAGAAGATCATATAGATCTTAGCATCAGTAAAGTACAGATCACATTTTCTTTTTTGGTTGTTTTGTTCGTTTTTGTTTTGTTTTATGTTTTTTGTTTGTTTGTTTGTTTGTTTGTTGTTGTTGTTTTTTCTTGTTTGTTTGTTGTTTCAATCATTAAGCGAAGCTTCTCCTTATTTTTACGAGAGTTCGTGTCCCAATCTTCACTGTCATAGCCAATGTTAACTCTAAAAACTTGAACCTTTTCATGATGAAGTTCAGGAGTATACATGTATTACATTAACTTAGCTTGCATATGCCTTCACTAACCACTAAAATATGATGAAGTTCTTGTAAACCGGTAAATATTATATTTATATATATACACTAGCAGGTGCCACTGAATGATAATTTTCACTCTATCACTAGTATCAGGGGTAAACCGTTCCTAATACATGCACATGTAAACCATGTACACGTATATACGCTTATGTGTACATTTGAGCAAAACTGGCAGTGCTGTATGAGGAAAAAAAAAATGTTAGGTAATAATATCAGTCTAATATTTTTTTAATAGGCTTCCGCGCTGAGAGATCATAGTTAAATTAATTTGCTTTGGGATGGTGTTCCCTTTTCAGTCTGAAGGCTATCCTATCAGTATCAGTCAAGGATATTTTGGCATATCACTTACTTGTATATAGGTATGTAGGTAGTACATGTAATTATTGTTTCTTTTGCTTGTCTGTCAGCTCGTCACTTAATTCTTTTCATCACTATATTATTTCAGTCGCAGCTAATCTTTAAAATAAATAAATGAATAAAATAAGTACAAACAAGTTTTGGGCTATAATATATCCCCCAACGGTTTTTTGCTGTCTGTTCACTATTGATCCCATATTTTTTGTGGCGAAAAAAAGAGAGGGGGGGACAGGGGGGAGGGGGACATAGTCTTTCTATCCTCTTGATGATTGTTCAAAGGTAAAGTTCCTTTGTGCACATAGATTGTTGGTACTTGTTTCATTGTTTTACACAGTAACATTAATATCTCAAGCATTTATCAGTGACATAAGAAACATGACTCTAATGCCTATCTCAATCTGTCTGTCAGTGTCATCATACATATCTAATATGATATCGCTTGTAGGGTGCGGTCAATATGCAATTGGCTTATGGTTTGTTGTATCAGAACCTAAACTTATGAAAGTTGCTGCGTCTTTTGTTGTTGTTGTTGTTGTTGTTGTTGTTGTTGTTGTTGTTGTTGTTGTTGTTGTTGTTGTTGTTGTTGTTG
>JBCAUA010836253.1:3856-13913 GCA_038406235.1 Peronia verruculata
TTGGAGGGGGGGGGGGGGCGGCGGATTTTGATTTCGTGCAAACTACATAACTTTTGAGAAATGTTATATCAAATTTGTACGGCAAATTTAGTTCAGTAAATAGACTGCACAATCTCTTTGCAACACTTATGTTCATATTTGTCGTTGTTGTTGCTGTTAAATTTCTGACCAACCTCAATAATGTCAATTTAGAAGGAACTGACAGCAGAAAAATAAATGAACACATGTCTATAAATGGACATTCAGGAACCATGGCAATGAAAGAGTTAAGGGTTTTGCCTATTGAACTTTCGCTGTTCGCCGCACTGAAACCGTTAGAGAAGGCTGCTCATCAAAGCTATTAATTAACATATTCTTTAAGCGCGTCGGACACTTTTGGATGCGCACCCTCAAAAACACCGACGGTGCGCAGGAAACGGTGCCTATGTGTGCGTAGCAATTCACCGTCCTTCGCGCCCATGAGCGAACTGGTTTCAGCTCAGTAAATATGAACTCTGCATGTCCCTTTTACGAAAACCTCGACCAAGTTCGTTTGAAGAGCTCATCAGAAACCAATGAGAATTTCAGACAGCTCCGAAGGAGTAAGGAGTGCGTTTTTACATGTTTTTTGTTTATGTTTTGTGCTGAATCGTGGCATAATTAGAAGCACTGTACAGCTTACAGGGTGTGAAAAGTGAGAAAAATGAGAAGGATGTTCGGTGCGGTTCGAGCACCGGTGGTGAATAATAAAAGTGGTGGTAGTTGTGGTGGTGGTGGTACTGTAGTAGTAGCAAGGTCAGTCGTGAAGTTATCCATATAATATTTGCTGTATCAATTTACTGTTTTTGTTGTCTTTCTATTATTGGTGTTGTGTTGCTGTTGTTGTGAACGAGTTCTTGTTGTTTGACTGGTATTGTTGTCGTTGCCCGTGTTGTTGTTATCGTTGTTGCGGCAGCATTCGTGCACAATGTGAATAAACAAAATGGTAGAGGTAGTTGTGGTGGTGACACATAAAGCATGGTTAATAGTGGAGTCATCCATGAAGTATTTTCATTTCTTCTGTGTCATTAAAAAAAGGGAAGAGAGAAAGAACCACTGTCCTTTTCTCTGCCACATTATAGGCCTTTTCAGAAAGGCAAAGCCATTAAATAACGGCTAATGCTAAAAAAAAAAAAAAATGTGTCAGAGGTCCTTTTTAAATTTGCATTCCAACGAGTGAGCAGTGACCACTTCTTTGAAATAAGTAGAGAACCTAAGACCTGCTTGGAAGATCTTTAAAATCCAGGTCGAACCGATACTGCTCTGCAATTCAAAGTGTATGACAAACATACATTTCTAAATGTTGGTATTTTGGATGATTTAAAATGAACGTCTTTCTAAGAAAAAGTGTTTGTTGGTCTGGATGTCCTGCGAAAGGAAGGGGAAGAACAATAACAAAATGTGTCATTCCAGCGAAGGTACAGTTCGGATCAAGCAACCTCGCGAATGTATTTTACTATTGTTATCGCCCTTTTTTTTTTTTTTTTAGAATAGCCGCAAACATAAATAAGTAGAACACAGGCCTTTATGCAGCAATTTCGTGTGCCAAATTCAGGCAGATACATTCAATAGTTTTCGAGTCCATTTAGCCGTGTATGAGTTATGTCGTAGATTGAGATACGTCAATCTAGCTTCAGTGTGGGAATGTTTACTTCCTTACCGTTCATCGAAATAGATTGTTCTTGGCAAAAATGAGATGTTTTTCCCCTTCCTTACAAAGACAACGATTGAATTACATAACATATGCCATAGAACATATAATGAGTCGTTTTCTGTCTTTCGTTCTGTATTGAAATTATCCTGCCTTCCTCTTACGGTCCATAATATTACAGTACTTTAACAACTGACTTCCTAACGATTGTTTTATTATGGTAATGAACATCACTGCTCTGTATTAAAATAGCTTGATTTCAGATCTGATCTTACAATAATTATGTGTTAAAGCGCATTTTTCCTATTCTCTCTCTCATGCACATCGTTCGCAAATCTTTCCCTTTCTCTGTCTTTCTTTCACTCTCTCATTGTCTCTCCTCCCTTCCCCCCCCCCTTTTTTTTTTCCTGAGAACCCTATACAAACCAACCCAACTGGATACAAACGGCAGCACGTGACTCAAGCCTCACTTTGAAGTGGCCTGTCCAAACAGATCATAGCTGACCTGTCCAGGATCAGATTCAGGGCCGAGCATCTCCATAAGGCAGGATACTCCTGGTAATCGATCTCCCTGAGACTGCCCCGTGTCCCTCAACAACCCCAACTCGCTCAGAGGTTCTCAGCGTGTTTTTGTTTGTTTTTTAGCTTTTTAATCTCATGCACCCCTGAGAGATTTCGAAAATCAAATCATAATTTTTCTGCATTTCTCCATCAAGTCTCCTCCTGACCATTTTCGAAAAAATGCAAACCTTTTATATCTCTAACTCAACATTTATGAAAGCTTCTCCCAATGCTCTTAAAGCTGCGTCTTAATGATTCAGTCATATACCTATGGACAGCTTTTTTATGGTAACTTTAAATATTTTAAATTTCTTTTACTTTACTGAAGTAATTTTTCTAAAGCGAATCCTTTTGTTGTTGTTTTTAAGCAGTGGTTTTCAGAGTGAGTCTTAACCTTTTCCTTCAATTTATTCTCGGCAAATTTCCCAGCCCAATGTGAATAAATCCCAAGCTATTCACGCTGTTGACATTTTATAAATGAATCTCAAATCGTTTCATTCTATTAATACAAACTTTTTTTTTCTTCAAAGTTTACTATCTCTCTTTGTTCAGAATTTGATTCTATACTTTGAAACATTTTATGAAAGTGGTTTTAATATTAGTTCAGGTCCAAATAATTTATGACATAATGGTAGTTTAAGAACATATTACACTGAGCTGTTATCGAGTTATCAATGTCAAAGCCAGTAACATATCTTTGACACCCCTGCTTATCTTCCTGTCCTAAAATTTTGAAGATCATTCTCCCTCTTCTTGCAAGATCAAGAGCAACCGTCTCGTGTCATCCTCGAAAAATAAGAGAGGATAGAAACTTTCTTTGCTGACCATCCTGGCTCCCCAATCCTCCTGGGATACGAAATTAAAGTCGATATAATTATTTCGAACTACAGCTCAGTCAACAAATGCAAATTCTTCCACCAAGTCACATGAAATCTTTGAAAAGACTCTAACACGACAGCTAAAACTACCGTAAAGAGGTGCTAACCGAATATTGAAACTTGATCAGTTTGTTTCTACTTATTATCATGGGAAAGTCTGATATTGTAATAATGCAGTCGTCGATGAATGAGGTCAAGCAAAGACCACTGTAATAAGTGCCTAGACTGGTAACTGCTTGGATGCGCCATACGTTGTGAACCTCTAGGGCATATAATATGGGGCTCGTTGATTTTGATTAGCAACCTATCTATGTGAAGGACATTCCTAAACCCCGAGTTTGGTACGAAAGTTACCATGCAGAGCCCAAATGCTTCCACAATGAGTCAAGAACCAAAAAAGACGTCATCATCACTGAATGTCTCTGAATTTGACCTCAAGGATACTGATTAATTCATACATGATATTGCCCAATACTATTCCACCCGTGATGTAGTCGTCAGAATTGGTTTTTAAAGCTCTTGTTGCAGATATATTTCAGCATAGCTACTACAGTGTTTGTAAAAATGTGACCTCCAAGAGCAATTAATGTACCCTCACATGGAGAATATTGAGAACCCTTGCACCGGCGGCTCTTGCCCAGGCATGTCCGGTGCATCCAGCACCTGTTACACCCAATTTAAGCATCGATAAAACGTATGGTGTTTTGTTTTTGTTGCTCTTGTGTTTTTCCTCCCCTCTGGTTCCTATTGCCTTTGGTTTTGGTCACGCACACCAGAAGTGCACCTGCCAACCTAGACGAAAAGCGTTCATATGTATGTGTTGGGGAAGGGGGAGGGGGAGGAGGGATGAATGTGTTTGAGGTCATTGTTGTTGTTTTTGTTTGTTGTTTTTTCAAATCTGCATTTTCCTTTGCCATTTATAGAGTAATAGAATCAGGAGGGAAGAAAAAAAAAGGGGGGGGGGCGGGAGGGGAAGAAATTTTTTACGAAAATTTACTAATAATTCTGATGAGTAATTTGGTGCTTTCTTTATTGCCCTGATGAAGATAAAGGCTGCTCGAAAGTTTGGCAAGTGATACCACCGTGTTCAGTGGGAGATCGTTGAGCTCAGTCCTATTCCTTCCCTTTACCAGACAAAAGAGGGATGAACAAGCAGTGTAAAGAAAAAAGAAAGAAAATCACGTTTGCACCCTTTGTTTGAAACAAGCGCCATGAAAAATTCCAGAAATATTATGATATAAAGAGAATGTTTTCTTCTTACTGGTATAATTTTATCAATTGTTTTGGCGACCAGTCTTTTGAATGACAAGAAGTAAAAGGCTTTTTTTCCTCTTTACACTGTTTGCGAAAAACACCCCTTCTATCTGGCAAAGGGAAGTAATAGGGCTGGTCAAATGATCTCCCCACTTTTGGGAGGGGAGATAATCTGCGAAACGATCTCCTATTTCTACCAAGATCGATCAAATTCTATCAAAATCTCCATATATTATCGTTTGCTTCTTGTTAATGTGTTTGATTAGTCTGCAGATTATACAATTGTTTTAGGACATTTTTAATATAACGAAAATCACGATGATCATATGATAGCGATGAGACAGGAGAATAAAAACAATAATGATGATTTAATCTAATGGTACATTTTAAAAAAATGTAACTCTAAAAAGGTGGAGGAAAAGGGCAGAAACAGCCACAACAAACTCAGATCCTCTGTCAACTTCCCAATTTTTGTCTGAAGTACTCTAGCCAAAGAACAGAATCCTGAGCCATCCCGTGCCCTATCTCCCACTCATCGCGGCATTATCTTTATAATCTTTTACAAGACAGAACAATGGTTACTGGAATATAAAATAAATTATAATACATGTATAATACGAAGATCACCAGTAAATGATATCAACTGACGATATATATTGACATAATTAAAATACCATGTGATATAATATAATGGAAAGAGAAAAAATCGAATGACTCAGTGCTGAAAGAGACTCAAATCTGAAAAGATCCCTAATAGAAACGATAAGAGAGAGGCAACTGAAATTTCTAGGACACATCTGTCTAGAATATCTTGCTATCACAGGGAAGACAGAAGGTAGAAAAAGTAGGGGTAGGCAAAGAAAAACCCATACAGAAAGTCTAAATTCATGACAACAACTTCTTGGGGTTGGTTGATAACAGATCCGAGAGGAGAACCACGATCACCAATGCCTGTTCCAGACAAGGCAACAAATGATGATGATGATGATGTTTAAAATGTAAACTAATACCTTCCAGTATAATACAGTCCGATATAGTAGGCATGATTTAGTAAGGTATTTGGAATGCAATGTAATATTATTACGATAAAACATACATGTAAAAGAACATAGCATAACATTATACAGTGAACAGGTTATACAACATTATACCATACATTGAATACAACAACATCAAATGTAATATACATTGTAATACTATACACTGAATACAGTAAAATGCAGTATAATTTGCTAGCCAGGTTAATACTGACAAAGGTCATGAGATATCGATGATCAGTTAACATATTTATTATGTATTTTTATCATTCAGTTTACAATTGAGAAAAATGGTAGACAGGTATTCCCACTCAGCTGGTAATAAAGACGTTCAAAATAAGATTTTTGGATGAATCATGAAAGTAAACCCTGCAACAATCTCCAGATAACAACAGAATGTAAGAAAACGCCATTGCATCCTAGACCTGCTGGAGCTTGTATTGCCATTTCCCATTAAAAGAAAAAAAAAAAGAAAAAAAGAACAAGGAAATTAATTTTTTTTTTTTAAATGAAAAGTGATTATAATAACTATAAATTTGCAAAGAAAATTGCAGTGTTGAGTTCTTTCAATAGCTCTGCTTTCATCGAAAGAAGTTTCCTATTAAGAAAAAGAGGGAGTTGACTCCATTCCATACCTGTGTGTATGAGTGTACGTCTGTGTGTGTACGCGTGTGTGTTTATGTGTGTAGGTGTGCTTGTGTAGATGCATCCATGCAGCAGCATGATTGTCTGTCTGTCTTTGTTCATTTCATGCTTAGGATAAATAAATTAGTCATTTTGTTACACTCCGATTTTGTTTTTAATCAAGAAGAAAACAAAACAAAAAACAAACACACAAACAAACAAACAAACAAACAAAAACAAGAAAAAGAAATAATATAAAAGAATTGATTCATAAAGCACATGGAGACTTAAATCCTCCTTTGACCAATTGCTTTTTCAAGTTCGAATTACGTTTCCAGACTGATTTTATGGTATGTCCTACAATTATAATTGTTTCTTTGCATTCAATCAATGTTTTTGCAGTTGTTTTAAAAAGTAAGAAAGATCCTGTCTTCGCGTAACAATATTATCATTTACATCTAACGTCACAAGAAGAAATTGAGCCACTACATGGCGAAGTTTATCAAAGCTAACAACTTCTTGATTGTTTGTCTTTCCTGAAAAGTTTGTATTATTTTCCCGACCTGTCCTCCCAGTATCTTCTCTGATCGTCATATCGTAGACAAGATCTCCTGGTCTTCGTTAATTGGCAGTAGCCCTACGTCGAGAGCTGGTAGATTGTAGACAAAGTTACAGATGTTCCTAGTGTTTTTATCGTTATTGCATCTTAAGGAGAGCATTTGGCTCTTGTTTCTATGACTGTGAAACTGTGGTAACTGACACCGAATACTGCCATCGTGAGGTAGTCATGGTGATTTGACAATGATGATGCAGTCAGTTACTTCTACCGACGGCGATGCGGCCTACCATGGAATATATCCTGGGATGGGACAAGAATTTTCGGTGCTCTGTCCGTAAACACATACACAAAATAAACACACATAAACAGTACATGCTGACTTCCATCATGGCAAGATTTGTTGTGAGAGAGAAGTTACAAAGTTTTTAAGAATAAAGCTATTGAAAGTTTTCAAAACTGCTTTTCATTGCTATTAATTTACTTCTGTGTCTGTGTGTTAATCTGCATGTTGCCATCTCATGTGTGTGGCACGTTTCGGAATATACAGAGATTTTAAGACATAGTATGTTTCTGACACGAAAATGAACAAGACAGAAAAAACAAAATCCTGAAAAGGGACATGGAATATTTTATAGATCAGGCAGGAATTCAAGTAAAAAACATCGTTTAAGTCCACATAGAACAGATTTCCATTGAATTATTTACCACGCATTTCATTATCAATAGACTGGGGATTACAGATCATGCAGAACCAAGATAACTAACATATCATAATAAAATTGTCATGGCAATAAATGTGAAATGCGTACGAAGCTACGCCTGAAAAGAAACAATGACATATTCAGTAACAGTAAACATCTCTTAAAATTCTTTTATATCGTACATTTTCTCAGCAAACTATTATGCAAGCTGCTTGGTTTTAACTGGATGATCAGTAAAGAGTTCGATCCTTTCGCGCTCGGCAATTAGAGCTGTAATCAATTCAAAGGAAGGTTCGATGCTTCTCTCTGAGAACAATATCCATACACTACTTCTTTAATGACTTTATTCTCTGACTGTCCGGAAAAGTTGTCATGGTTTTAGTTGGATGACTGGGAAAGGCTTAAATCCTTTCCATTAAAAGTCAAATCAGATCGCGATTTGAACTGTTTGAATTATGAAAAGTAATACTAATATTTATCAATTTTTAAATCTACTTCTATTGATTAATAGAGCGTTTATTGGGTGAATGAGAAAAACTTGGTGTTTTCTTGATCAGATTTGTGTTTTGACTATTTTTCTCTCAGAATAATAATATTTAACAATGCCTTCCTTATTCTGTAGCCATTCCTAACGGGTGCCCAGCAAGAAGAACGCACGGGGAAGATAACCTGTCATATTCCTGCACTTGTCGCTCTTGCTGGCCTCCCCTTGGCTCCGTACCACGTCGTCTTCGTTTTCGCCTTCATCTCTCTCATTTCTCTCCCTCTCCGTCCCTCTTTTCTTCCGTTTCATTACGCCTGTCACCGCGCCGCACTTGTTGCACCTACATCGTCTCAGAGTTTAAAGGACTGGAGTGAAATTGTTCGTGAGGAAGAAAAAATAGGGAGAAATATAACTCTGCTGAAGAAAAAATTACAGAGGAAAAATTAACTACTCGAGCAGAGCGAACTAAACAAGAAAATCACGATACAAAGCATGAGTCTGACAGCGAGCTGGTACAAGCAGTTTGTTCATTAAAGATTAAGGTCGCTCCTTCAATTGTTGTTCTTTTATCCATTACTCCAGGAAAATATGCGTGTAAAAAGAATACCCAGAACTAGAATCTTCCGTTCTGCAAACAACTGAGTTTTTTTTTTTTTTTTACCTATTTGATTTCAATGATATTCTTGTCCGTGACGAACTAGCAGTTTACTTTGGATACTTTTTGCAAAGACTTCTCTCCTCTTCCTTTTTCTTTTGTTGGAAAACCCCCTCTTTGGTCCGATACTGGAATTCTGTCCGGATTAAGATGATGTTTTTCACTTGGGAAGAAGGAGGCGTGTGGAAGAGAAAAGAAAGTCGAGGAAGGGGAGGAAAGGGGGGAGGGAAAAAGGGGGTGCGTTTTCGTCAGATTTTACTATATATTCGATTAACATAATTTACAATCAGAACGAAAGCTCCATCTCAACCCATAACTCTCTTATGCTCATATCCAATAGAATTCAACCTTTTGACATCATTCCCAGTGTTTCCTGTAGCTCCCTACAATGTGAATGTGCGAAATCTGCACTGAATCGGTAGCTTGATATCTTTTATCAATAAGTCTGTTTGTTGTTGTTTTCTTCCTCTGTTTTCCTTAGCCGGTGCTGGTGAAGCGTCTCTCGTTTCAAGCTTACAGGTCGTCGAGGACATCTTACGCACAAGCAACACACATGTCGCTTCATTAACAAATGACAGTTTTCTTTCTTGACACAAACATAGCGTTTATCAGTATAGCTCTGGTGCATCAGGACGAAAATCAAGGAGATTTGTTGACAGATGAAGCAAGTGGTGATTTTTTGGGGGTGTGTTTTTGTTCTGTTTTGTTTTGTTTTGTTTTTTGCAGGATTTGTTTGTGTGTAAATGTTTCTGCCGGAATTGTGTTATATCAGTGCTTTCAATGAGAACTGCCTAAACTGAAAAAAATAAATAAAAAATTGTGGCTAATGAGTTCCAGCAATATGCATACTATGCGAATCAAGGGAATAGCAAGATGTTTAAATTGTTTTGAACCATGACGTTAGACTGTTCAGTTATGTGTAGTGAAAGTGATATTAAAGAATCAGTGTGTATGAGAGGCGAGGAAATGATTTGAGATCGATTTCTTTTTTCTGAGATCTCGGTAACATTTTAATCGATATCCCATGTAAATTTTAGAAATTTAAACTATAAATTATATCTTCAGTAAGTGATCTTTCTTGTCTGCGAACAAAATATTTCATTTGTTTCAGCTATTTCTTTTGTTTCACCCTTCTTCATCAACGGTTGAAACAAAAAGTCGACACAAGTTAAAATGTCAGTAACATCTGGGGTTGAAGAAACGAGATTTTTTTTTTTTTTTTACATGGGAGAGAGAGCATGGGCTACAGGAAACCACGGAATGAAAACAAGTTAATGAAGCCAATCAATCTCCAGATACTGAAAGAATTATTTCATACTTTTCCCTAACTATTCTATTGTTCAAGATGGATGGATAGATCAAGCAAAGATAGAACAATCTCAGCAGCACAGTTTCAGATAACCAGCATTTCCAATTCATTAGGCTACTGCAACTCCGTTCGGGAAATTTTGCAAAACATGAGTTCCTTGTATTTTCCTAAGGGTTTTCAGTCTGATAAAAGTAGGCATAAATTTGTGAACCAGGAATACAAAAAGTGAAATCGACAATCAAACGTGTTATGTTGGGGGGGGGGGGGGGGGGGGGGGGGGGGGGGGGGGGGGGGGGGGGGGGGGGGGGGGGGGGAGGGGGGGGGGG
>JBCAUA010836264.1:0-13912 GCA_038406235.1 Peronia verruculata
TTTGAGCGCATAACTTAGTAACAGGCAGCCAAATTGTATGCTTCCAAGGAAGCTGAGAATGTTTATGAGTGTCATCTTTGGGTCTGTCGGGGTAATAGTACTAGTAGATTGTAAAGCGCTTAGAGCCTGTAATTATGAGGATAGGCGGTATATAAATACATGTACTCTATTATCTATACAATAAGAGCGATGAGGGGGCGTCGCACTTATCTTTTACTCTTATAGTCCAATAAAGTCAGAATCAGGAGGCATTTAAAATTTTTAAAAATTACACACATGGGCAACTGATACCCAACTGTGTTATACTATAGGCTACTCTTTATTTTGATAGAATTTACAGTTGTTTTAATTTTTTTTTTAACGCCGAACTATCATTCATTTTGTCAGCCGTGTGTGTGTGTGTGTAAATAATGCATGTACTCAATTGACTGTAATTTGTGTTCACTCACGATTTGCAAGCAGGCCACGAAGGTGTTTACATCACTCTCGCCACTCAGCATTGATTTATACTATGTTTTCAAGTGTTTGTGCTTATAGTGTAGCTGTAGAAATTCTTCCTAGCTTTATATTTGTGGTGTAGATTATATGATTCATATTCTCTTAGCAGATAGAATCTAGATTCTAGATATTAGGCAATGCAAGGATCAGAGATCGATAAGTCTTATATTTTACCATTTTTCACAGACTATGGTCAAGTCAATGTCAGTTTATAATTTTTATCATAGATATATATCCCCCATTCTTCCTCCGCTCATAGAACGGGAGACCTTGCTAGTTATTTATAAAGGGATTTAATTTTAATTTATTGGATACACGTACATGTAGGCCTATTAGGCATGAGGAAATGAGTCTATCTTGAACACAGGGCACCTGTTCATCAGACCTCCAGGTTAGCGTTGGGTGGACTTGCGCTAGTTGAGGGTCCCAGCGGGTTAAGCCAGCAGAGTTGATTGTTCATTTTGCCGCACAGAACTACTACATGTACTGCTGTAAGTCAAAAAATGCAACCTTTCAGGAGAAAGAAAAGACTTAATGACTTGTTTTTAATTTTTTTGTTCTAATTGTGCAAGAACATCATGATCATTTTATCTTAACAAATTTAACTTTTTTTTTTCCCCATAAAATTTTATAACATTATTAACATACTTCACATGTATAAGACATGCGGCAATGTGTCACTGAAATTTTGGAAATAATTTAATTGTACGTTGAGTTATAGTTCCAGTATCTATCGTGAATCTGGTTCATTTATTATTAAGGTAGGCCGACTTGCAACAATAGTAAACAAACAAAATGATGGAGAGTGTCACTGAAAGTCCAGTTACAATGTCAGCATTGAAGCATGGCCAGTTATTTCTGCAATACACGAGCAGTAAGTCGACATACAGCAGTAGTAGATTTCAAAACAGATTGCGAGAGTAGAAATACATACAGGGTAACTTGAGTTCCAACAGTAATACACAGGTCAAGATTTTTTACATGGTGTTTATTCACATCAAGTGTTTTTAAAAACAATATCTCATAAACGGATAAAAAACAATACGAGATTTTGTCACTCACATGGTGCACCAACCCCATCCATACTCAGGGCTCAAATATATGTACATGTATCTCAAAATCGCAAAAAATGGGACTTACGGCAGTAGTATTTCCAACCGGTGATTTTAATTACATGTACATGTATTTAGGAAAAAAAAAACTGGCATGTAGGGGAGAGGACTTTCTTTCTTTGCTGACACACGGGACAGTGCTCGTGATTTTTCCGTTATCATGAGAAATGTACGGAGACTAGTCGTGTAAATAGACTCAGCCTATTTTGACACAAGTTAGGGAGAAACAGTGACAGAGCAGTAAAGTAATGTGGAGAGTTACACTTTATGATTTAGAATTGCACTCTCAAAAAGTTCCAAAGTATGGATCCAGTTTTGTCTCAGTTACATGTTAAGCATATCTGTATACAATACATTTATATATGTATAGCCTACTTACATATGCACAGTGTGTAGTGAATTCGAAATACATGTACAACTACAATATATACATGTTACATGTGACGATAACATTTAGTAAGCTCACAAGAACCACATGCACATGTGTACCTAGGTTTGAATTTGGTTTGCAAAACAAAATGAAAACACCTACACTCCTCAGATAAAGTACATGTACACAATGTATACAGAGATGAACTGTTCCCTCAGAAGAGATTGAACCCCCAGTTGACAGCTTGCTGGAAAAAATAAACCACAACAATAAAATTAAAAGCTTGGGAAGAAGATTTGAGAATCAAAAGAAATTACAATGTAGATGATGATATCTTAGAAAGGAATCTGAGGATGACAGTTGTCAGCCATGAGAGGAATTTATCCAGTTTCCAGAACAACAGAAAAAAAAATATTTAAAAAATGACTATTAATTCATGGACCAGAGACATTAATCAGTAGGCCAACCGTACATGTATATACGTAATGTATTTTTTAAATTATTATTATTATTTTATTTTTTTTTTTTGTAACACATGCAAACACAAGTACATGTATATGTGTACATGTATTACATTTATCAATCTTATGTCCGTAGATCCATTGCCAAACTAATCAAAAAAAAAAAAAAAAAGCCTTCAGCACATCAGTATCAGTACAACTACAAATACGTACATGTAGTTCGTACCGTCGTATACATTTGAGTTTGAAGCAAATTAAAGCATGCATAGACATATGTGCATATCATTACAAGTGGTAGACCATCTAGCATACAGTAGGCTATGTGTCGAAAGAGATGGGTTTGCTCTTGTAATTACAATGTATGGTGTACATTCATTTTGCAGCGGCACCCGTGTAGACATAAGCCTGCATCATTTATTTCCAAACACACTGACTGGGCTCGTGTTGCCGTCTCTCATATGTGACTCTGCTGCTGATCCATACCTGACCAAATATTATTAGGGGCATGGAGTTGCATCCATATAGGCCTCCATGCCTTTACATCATCTTATGCCCTTTCCAGTCAGAATTTAATCACACTTAGTTATCTGATCCATTTGCCTAATGAAGTGAGGAGTGAGGAGGTGGCAGTCGGCATAGACCAGAGCTACATGGGCGACAATCATCTCCAGGCAGTCAGACAGAGTCAAGCAGGCAATCAATCATTCAATCAATACAACAGCAGCTGCTACACGTCCTGCTACTGGCACTGGGCAGGTATGCGTGTGCACTGGTACCAGGCTGTGGTCCTCTCAAGTTTGATGCTATATTTACCAACACGTACTTTAGGCCTATTGACTATGAGATACACTCTTGTCAATGAAACTAAGCCAACCGACATAGGGAAGGATGCAAACATACATAAACTAAACTTAAAACCCCCTACCCAAATTTGCATCATTCACCATAGTGACTAGTCATGCAGTGGGGTAAGGGAGGGTATATATACATGTATATGGTGTGTCTAGACAAGGAAGATGGTTGTATTGTACATGTAGTGTAGGGCCTACATGCATTAGGGTGTGAAAAGAAGTAGACAATGTGCAGTCGGCCTTTAATCATGTAGGCCCACTGATAATATATCATGTGAGATATGTCTGTAGTCTGAGTCTGAGGGTGAGTTTTGCCCAGTTTTGTCAGTCAGTTTGACAGTTATAAACAGTGCACATGTATGTCTACACACAATTAACTTACGCTCGTGTTATTGCTAGATGCGAGGGGCTAAATGTGTTGAGATGAAGTGCCAAGCAAGCAAAGATTGATTATATCGACTCAAGATGGCTTTTTTCCTTTGATCTTATACATGTAATTTGTAAGGACGGTGACAGGAGAAAAAAGATCGACTCATTAGTGAATATGGATGAATCAATGTCAATTCATCAGTGTGATTTTTAGTAAACGGCACGCATTCCATGAAACAAGATCAACTCATCTGAAAGTAGTGAAAGTCGACACCTCAGGGTTGGACTCACGCGTGGTCGACTGTTGCAACGATTGTGAGCGAGAGAATGGAGAGAACTAGAACATGAGATGAGATAAACTACATGTATGTATTTGTTTTCATAAGAAATATTTCAACCACATTTGATCATTAATGTGTGGATCTCTACATACATCTACTAATATTAATAACTGTACATGTGTCGGAAGATATTCAAACTTACAATGTTGACAAGAATATAATGAGTAACATAACAAGAAGGTGGGCTAATACAACGTTGTGACATTGTCTCAGCCTGACAGACATACTCACTGCTGACTGAGGGGCAGAGATGAATTTCTGTAATTGTCTCAAACTGCCCACTTCCTTCCCAATACTGAATACATGTATTTCAATTGAGATTGAGTGCATAGTCTTCTCAAATTCCAGTGTGGACCTGTGCTATTACAGAAGGTCTCCTGTGATGTACTCATGGAGGGTGTCTATGATTCCATGACTTTCTCTAATCTTTTGTTCATGTATGTACTACATTGTATGTGGAAAGGAAGGAAAGAAGAGCGAAAGAAAGAATTTATGTGAGAGACTAAAAGGAGAGGCGGACAAAAGCAACACAGAGAAGAAGAAAGAGTAATAGAGAGTGGGAGAGAGAAAGAGGTGAGGTGAAAGAGAGAGCAAACTGGAACAAGAACACACACACACGTGTGAGCACATGCGTTCGCTTAATTCAAGATAACCTGATGTGAAGCTCCGTGAGATTTTTAATACCATTTTTGAAACAGAAAATCTCAAACTGGCAATATACATACATGTAATGTACACTGTAATATAAATAACAAATTATACAAACACTTGTACCTTAATTCACATTGTCATACATGCATATACAATCACATACGTGTACATATGTATTTTACTAATAATATTAGTAATACATACTGTCAAACACTTGCGACTGATGTCTAGGATAACAAGAAACCATAGTTAGGGGTACAGAAATAAAATAAACAAGGAGACAAGACAGACAACAAATGACAAGTAAATTCATGTAATAAACAATAAGAAATGAATAAATACATGTACATTGTACATGCAAATAGATAAATAAATAAATTTAAATTTAAAAAATATTGACAATGTACAGTGTACATATACACAAGTACATGTACATGTATACATTTTAGGCATATCATAATTTAACTAGTGACATCTGTTTACTTTACACTGACAATTGAACACATTCATAGACACATGTAAAAGTAATATACCCTATGTAAGTAAGATTTTCTTTTCAGCTATGAGTCTGATCTGATTGTAGTACTTGTGTACATGTACATACTTGTACAAGACTTTCAATATCACTAAACATTTGTAAGAACAAAGGCATGGCCTGTGTATCCCAGTGTATGGCATCTTTGTGTGTTTGTACATGTTGTGTTCACCTATGCCAGAACCTTCACTGTTGGTTTGGGAAAGAGAATTCAGGTCTTTGAAACAAGATACTATTGAAAAATTTCTGGTACATATAAAAAAAAAAAAAACTGTATCTTACAAAAATCCAGTCAGAAATGATAAAACGCCAAGCAACAACCATTATTCCATTGTAAAGAAAAGAAAAAAAATCAATGCACAAGGTTGACCTTGAGACTTGCAAAAACCATCATGTAAGGTAATGTACTGTAGGCTTACCAGGTGGGAGACAAGATGCCGGAGGACATCATCAAAGAATGGATAAACCAAACTCTCATCAAATCCTGGGAATGATTGTTTGTTTGTGTTGGAGTTCAACAACACATCAGAATGATTACAGCAATACTGTGTCAAATACAAAATTTCTGCTTTCTTATGAAATTAACTAGCCTTTTTTTTTTTTTTTGACTTAAAGATATGAATAGTCTATCAGTGTGGCAAATCTGATATTGCATGATGTTAACCCTCTAGAACCCAGGACATAGGCTACCTGGAAAGGATCACATTTGAACAGGCTTTTTTTCAAAATCATCAAAAATCCATCTGTATGATTTACAAGGAACCAGTGAAAGGTTTGAAATCTGTTTCTTTAATTTATTGAAAGAAGAAAGGAACGTTACAAATTGTTCTCATAACTTTGTCTATTTTAATGCCCATATCTGCACCACTGGGGTCTGGAAGGTTAAAGATTTTAAGATTCTAGTGAAGCTCAATTAACAAAATAGACAACATGAGAAAATGGATTTTAAAGTATAAAATTCAAATACATGTATGATGTAATGAGTTCTTCACTATTTACAATCACGTCAAACTGACCAGACGTTTTTTCTTGTTCCTTGGATCTTAGTAGGCCTACATTTTACATGCATTGAAACATAGAGATGAGCAAGTTTAAACTTCTGTCTGCATGAAAATCCCTTACTGGGCATTTCGGAATATATGCTTCTCAACTGGTGATTTCTCATCATGCTGTGACTGTTTATCAAGGAAATGGCATAATGTGCTTTAACACTGTAACAAAGGACATAACTCTGAAAATATTTCCTGAGATTTTCATAGGCTGAATAAAAAATCCTAATGAGACAAGGCAAACCGATCATTGCAGAGTGGATAAACTGACCAATGAGTTGAATGAGGTACATGTACAATGTAGTTTGAAAAAGGTTTGAAGTTCCCTTGTTTCTATGCTTGTCACTTGAATGTTGCATTATAAACATCATCGAGTATTGCAGTAGTGCTCTTCAAATAGACCATAAGCTAAGCTTTCAAATGGTGTGTGACATTAACTTAATGTCATACACCATTTGAAAGCACTTCAGTGTCACATAACACAATAGTGTTATGTTATTTTTTTACCACGGTTGTGGACAGTTGTGATAACCACCACTACAGGAGGTTGAAAAGCTTATAAAAACCATGTACAGTGTGACATGACTACATAAATCTGTTAGTGAAGAATACTACTGTTGCTATAGCCCAAACAAATCAATCATTTATCTGAAAATTTGATATCCTTCTCTACTCTGTCAGGAGAGAATAGGTGTATTCAAAGGCGTTTTTCAGACTGAAACCGGTAGAATTTTACTTAGACACTTCAGATGCATGATCTAGACATAATCAACAACATGTATAAAATTTGTTGAAGTCCCAAAGTTCATATTTTGACCCTGAATTGGTGAAAACCTCACCCAAGTACCTCCATAAACTTTACATCATCAACAATGAAAATCACAAATGAAAGGCTGCCCTCCAATTTACGTTGTTTTGTGATTTAGTACACATGTCCATCTTGGGCCAACTCTCTCTATTTGTCTCTGGTTTTACCTTTGCCTGCATGGATTCCCATGTTAGTTTATAGATCTGAACTGGCTTTTCGGTGTGTTTTTACTTGGTATTTGTGATGAAATTCTGAACTACAAACACTACATCTTTATGGCTTCTCTCCTGTATGGATTCTTGTGTGTGGTTGTAGATACTTTTTTTCGAGAAAATCCTCTGTCAGAAACATCACACTTGACAGGTTTTTCTCCTGTGTGGATTTTTTTGTGGTCTTTAAGACTCCTGTTACCAGCAAACTCAGCATGGCAAACATCACACTTATAGGGCCTTTCTCCTGTGTGGGTTTGTTTATGTCTATGTAAGCCTCCATTTCGTGCAAACCCTACACCACAAATGTCACACTTGTATGGTTTCTCTCCTGTATGAGTTCTCCTATGTCTTTGTAAAACTATACTTCGTGCAAACCGTAACTCACAAATGTCACATTTGTATGGTTTCTCTCCTGTATGAATTCTCCTGTGATTATGTAAACGTCCACTTCGTGCAAATCGTAAATCACAAATACCACAGTTGTAAGGTTTCTCTCCTGTGTGAATTTTTTTGTGTTCATCTAGGTATCGTTTTTCAGCAAACTTTAGGCCACAAATTTCACACAGGTAAGGTTTCTCTCTTGTTTGGATTCTTTTGTGTTCACATGTGTAGCATTTCTGAGCGAACCTTGAACCACAAATCTCACACAGGTAAGGTTTCTGTCCTGTGTGAACTTTTTTATGTCCTTGCAGATTCTGTCTTTGAGCGAAGGCTTTATCACAAATACTGCACTTGTAAGGCTTCTCTCCTGTGTAGATTCTTTTGGGTCTTTGTAAATACTTCTTAAGAGCCAACTTTACATTTGTAAAATCACACTGCTCTTTAGTTTTCACGTAACTTTGTAATGATCCGTGGCCAGGAAATTCTGCATCACTGACATCACACTTGAAAGACTCTTCTCCTACATGGATGTCATTGCGAGACTGAGGTTGGTCAATCTTGGCTTCTTCATAAGAGAGCACATCACACTTGAAAGGTTTCTCTCCTGCGTGGATTCTTTTGTGTCCATGTAAAGGGTGTTTGTGAGCAAACTTTACACCACGAATGTCAGATTTGCTAAGATTCTTTCTTATGTGAACATTATTATGTTTTTTTAGACTGGGTATGTTAGCAAATCCTCTACCACAAATATCACATTTGTAAGGCTTTTCTTCTCCGTGGATTCTTTTGGGTTTTTGTAAATACTGTTTAAGAGCGAGCTTTACCTCACTAATATCACACTTCACTATAGATTGGGTTTTCAAGTGATTTTGCAATAGTCCACTGCTGGCAAATTCTGCATTACTAATATCATACACTACAGGCTTTTCTTCTGAATGGATTTCATTGTGAGACTGCAGATCCTCAATCTTGTTTACTTCAAAAAAGAACATATCACATCCTGTGTTGTCTCTTTTGTCTGCTTGTAGATCTCCACTTTGAATAAACTCTACATCACTAACACCCAAACTACAGGGCTTCATTTCCATATCTATTGTTTTGTGATTTAGTACATCTCCATTTTCAGCAAACTCTCCTGCAGAAAGATTATTTGTTTCAGGATTTTTCCTTGCCTCGATTTCCATGTAAGTTTGTAAATCTGGACAGGGCTTCTCTCATGCGTGGATTCTCTGTGTCTATGTAAATCTCTGTTCCGCGGAAAACCTATAACACAAATGTCACACTGGTATGGCTTCTTTCCTATATGAATTCTCTCATGTCTTTGTGCTGTGTAAAATCCCACTTTGTGCATCTGTAAGAAAGACACCTTTCTGTGTGGATTCCTTTATGTTACAGCTGATGTTGTTTTATGAGAAACCATAAATCACAACATAACAAATTAAAGTCCTCCCTCCTGTATGGACAATGTAATGCCCTTACAGATGTTATCTCGGAACAAATCAAGTATATCCTAAATGTCAGACTGATGAGAATTCTGTCTGATGTTCCTTGTATTTGTTGTGTCTGTATCCAGATGCTGCGCCAGCTATACTGACCATGAGAAGGCAAGATAGCGCATGATGCAGGTAAATATATCTGCTGAAAAAATAATTGAAACCGATAAGCTAGTTTACATTTAATTCCATATACATGTACATGTATTTATAGGCCACAGAAAAGTAAATTAAATTTATTATGTGTACAGTGGTCTCCGCCTAAGAACCCAGACGCCAGGAGACAAAAAAAGCATGCTCTAGGTGCACAGGTTCTTAGGCGGATTGAAAAGTTGAGCAACTTGTCTGACCACAGATAGTTCTTACTACTATGATTATGATTAATTGATCATTACCATTAGTTAAAATATATCTATGCAAAAAAGTAGCGCCTTTTTCCCTGTGTGTATGTCAAACAGTGGGATACGCTAAACCAGAATTTTAGGGACCGAGCATATTATTTTGGTTTAAACAAAGATGTCTTTCGGTATATCCGAAACGATGAGTCATGCAGGCCTACATGATAATGAACTTTCAGATCTTATATTTCTACAAATAGTCATTTTAAAATAATTAAATATTCATGTGTTTTAAAAAAAAACACGTTAATCAGGGACATTGGGTCACTTAACATCATTCTTGCTTGCTTGGGACGCCCAAGTGATAATGTGTCCATCATTTAGTGTGGATATTTCAAAAAGACAAGAATCTGGAATTTCACCCATTTTAATTTACCAGATAGATCTAGACTATAACTTGCATACCAGGACAAAGAGATGATAATAGCATTTTATTTATCCGATTTTCATTCAAATGACACAGATCAAGAATCTACACTTAATAAATTTAGGCTGTCGTTATTCGGACCCCCGGGGTGTGAATAATCTGGTCACTCTTCGGACCCCCTGTGTGCCAAGAGAACTCAAAATGCCAGTTACGGCAAAAAAGATGGATGGATACTGCAATAATTATGCTTGGTTATTAAAATGTATTCAGAATGCCAAATAAAAGTACAACCCCACTGGCTTAACCTGCTGGGACCCTCGACCATCACAAGTCCACCCTAACTCAAACATGTAGATCTAGGTCCAACGAGCGGGTGACGGTCCTCCCTAACGCTAACATGTATGAGACCCTCGACCAGAGTAAAAGTCCATAGTCCATCCTAACTCTAACATGTAGCTTAGGTCAAATTCTTCCTTTTCAACCCTCAAAAGGACCAATCTGACAACCCTTAAAGACCAGGGAGGGGGAGGGGGGTCCAAATAATGATTAATTCACAAAGAGCTTTCAGTATGGGAGGAGTAAAGGCTGGACATGATTGTTTATTCGACATTACAGCTTGCACAGAAGTTGGTAATTTGCCTACTGTACTCTATTTTGCCTGTGAAGTGAATTTAGAGTGAGTGAGTGAGTGAGTGAGTGAGAGAGCGAGAGAGAGAGAGAGAGAGAGAAATTAAACAACAGCATGGTCCCGTTAAAATTGCGCCAATATTTCGACTGCGAATTAAAAATATTTTTTTTACAAATTTGGTCCCTTAGCCTAGCCTTAGCGGCTTAGATCTAGGCCTAAAATTTATTTGGAGATTTTTTTGGCCCTTTCGCGCCTCCGATTGGCCCTTTGACAGAAATTTATCAGGCAACCCTGCACTAAACAACGGTTGTGCCTTCCGTTAATTATCGTTATCTGCGTGTTCAGGCACTCAACTGACATCGTGTTGATTGTTGACAAACTAAAATGAGTGCACACACTGCGTGCACAGTGATAGCAGCGCTGTGTGTGTTGGCTCTTGGAAGTCTTAGATCTACTGGCAGTAGCAGCAGTCTCTTCTCATCGTGTATTTACTCCTGGGATAGTTTCGCAGTTTTAAATTAATCTAATGAATAACTTGTCACGCAACACAGTTTGCCTGAATTCCAATGGATTGTAGTCCACTCAGCAGCGCCTTGCTTCTTACAGTTTTATTGCAAGAATTTGTATGTATGTCCTATGCATTTCATAGATTTTTCAACAGGACGTGTCGCTCTAGCCTCTAATGCTATATCTATGTATACACCAGCACAGAACGGTGACATGCTTGTATGTACAAATTATGCACATTGTAGATCTATCAAAGAAGTTCCAGTGTCTTTGTATCAAGAGCTACACATTATTATTATGATGCAGTTCTATTGTCCGTGCGCAAATGTTTGACGTTTTCAATGGACAGATTTCAACTTTCGGATGGCTTCTTGAACCATTTACGTGTAATTGAAAACTATGTTTTCGTTACATAGGTAGGCCTATGTATTTTGCTCGTTTAGATAACACCTCCTGCTCCCCATGAGATTTTCAAAATCAACAATATGTTATTTACGCGATTCATAATAATATGGGCACCGTATCGTGTATGTAGACAGCAATCATGCAGAAGTACTCGAAGTTAAAAACATTGTCTGTCTGATTCTAAAACTCAGCAGAGTGGCTGAGCAATTTGAGGCAAAGATATGAACGTCATTACACTGTAATACTTGAACTTAACAATATAGTTTATATAATATGTAAAACTTAAATACTTAATGGAGGAGGGAAGAGTACGACTGACCAAAATACACGTAATTAATACAAGTAGCCTAGATGAACTTGCAACCCTGATGGTAATTAAAATGCATGTAAATGGAGACAAAAATCTAGGCCCACCTTAGCTAATCGTCGGGAAAAAACTCTAGGAACTCTACACTGCACTGTATGGTTGTTGTTGCTTTTTCCGTTACAAAAAACTCGAACATTTTGGGCCGCACACGTTCTGTTTACCTCAACGATATTATATAAAAAGTACACGTAAAATAATATGACGAATCGAGCGGTGGCTCTGTGGTTTGCCGTCTGTTTCAGGGTGAAAACAACTCACGTCGGTGAGGTCGTGGATTCTGGCCCCCGTCAGGATTGGGAAATGGAAAGGCACGAAGATCGAAAAACCGAGATTTTTTCAGTGACTCAACGGTCCCCTGGGTTCTTCTATGTGAGGAAGCCCGATGTCTAGCCTTCTCGAATAAGGGCCGTGTGTACGTTTTGCAAGTGAAAGAAGTTCAAAATCGATGGAAGAGCAGGCTGCGTGCCGCTGTCCGGGCAAAATTTCCAAATTCTATATTTCCAGCAACAAAAATTCTCAGCAAAAACAAGCAGCCATTTAGGAGCGAGATAATCCTACCTTCTCAGGATTGAAAGGCTTAAAAAAATATTCTCAGCATTGGTTAGAAATATGAGATAGCCGTCTGCAGGTGCCGATACGGCGAAAGATGACGGGGCGTGTAATCAGAACAGTGGTAGAAAATATGGGATAACTTCGGCCTCGTCGGTATAAATCTCATGCTGAATTCATCTGTTAAGTGCTCGGTTTTTCAACAGAAGCCAAGCGTTTCTTCCAGCGGCGCCTACATAGCAGTTCTAAATTACGCAGACAGCAGGGATGACCAGACTAAAACTTTGGCGTTATAAGGGCGCTCCCGGGATGTTGAAACGTAGTCACAAGCCCGTAATCAGTACGTTCAAAAACAGGATAATACGATAAATAAATAAAAAAGCAAGTCGTTACGTTTATTAACTGATGAGGAAAGTGTCATAAATGGAGTCTTGTCTAGAGATAGAGACAACAGAAGACGCGAAGTTGAGTGACGCTTTATTTTCACGTACGTCTTTCAACCAACCACTTGGGGGCGCTTCTCTCGCAAAGTTAAGTAAACAAAGAATAGACTCAACCCCCCCTTCCTGCTTTGTTTAGAGCAAGCTAATTAAATTGTGAAAATAATGTTACAAAGCCCAAGGGATAGATAACACAGAAAATGATTATATTTGTAGTAACATGTAGGCTACATGTTGTTTGACCCACTAACATTCTGAGATAATCGTCACTGACTTATTGAAACATTGAAAGCAATCATCAACTTTTCTAACGAACGATTGATCACAGATAGATAGACCTATGCCTTTTTGTGCAGCTCCCCCCCCCCTCAGTTTATTGAATATCCATGTATGGCATACAACATGTAAAAGTTTGTTTGTTTGCTTGTGTTGGGGTTTAACAGCACATCAGCACGATCACGGCTAAGATACGTTTATATATATATATGTATTGTCAAGAAGAGACGAAAGAGAGCGGTAGGCCTACAGAAGTCAGACGCAAGGCGAGAGAGAAGAGATGACGGCCCTGGAACATCGAGGATGGCATTCCATGGGAGACATTTCAGCGATGGCGAGATTTTACCGCCTGCAGGTGGGAGCAAAGAACCTACTTACATTCCTCAGGCCCTCGAGGGAGAGGTGGGGGGAGGGTATTGTAAGTACGGTTCATGTACACATTGATGTACGGTATGTTGGCATAATATTAGATCTATGTCTATAAAATTATTATCTTTCTCTCTCACTTGATGATTATTTAAGTGCGTGGCAAGCGTTAGTAAGTGACAGAAGAGTTGGGGGGGGGGGGGAAGCTTACGCATCTATTGATTTTCTGAAATTATTTGGAAAAGTCACTACATGGACCCTAAGACTACTAGATCTAGATCTGTAGGCCTAAAATGAAAAATGCCTTCGAATCGATAACCAGGATTGGGGGGACGCAGTGGCTCAATGGATATGGTGTCTGCTCATGGAGAAAACAGTGCCGGGATCGAAACGCGGGTTTTGCATCGGGGGATGACAGGACACAAAGATCGAAAACCCGCATTTTTTCAATGACTCAACGGTCCCCTGGCTTCCTGTG
>JBCAUA010836275.1:0-13911 GCA_038406235.1 Peronia verruculata
ACAATACTTTCAATAACAACACTGTTTCTGCTGATTATTTTTAGAAAACAACTTTATTTTCTGTTTTTATTGATATATCGTACTGTACAAAATCTCTACCAATGGCGGTAATTTTTAGGTCGCCAGCCGGGCGAGTGGTGCGGTAAATCGAGTTCGCCAGACACCATTTTTAGGGGCCATTGGCGAGTCGGCGAAAGTTAAATCTCAGGCCTGCATTATAAATCCCTCTAGGCCTACTATTTAAATGAGTTTTATGATTGAATACATATATTACAGTCACTTCATTGTGACTCTCTAACTTTGGTCATGTTTAAACTGTCATGATTATTGTGGTAAGTACCAACAAAGTAAACTTCATTTTGTTCTCTGTGATTTTTTTTTTTTCACTATGGTTTTGTTGCGTTGTTGTTTTGAAAGTTGTGATTTATTCTTACATGAGAGATTGAGTTGAATGAGAAATTGAATTTATTTTGAACGTAATAATTCATGTAATTCGCCGGCTTTTGCACTGTTGCCGAGTTTTATTTTCTTGTTCTTCGGTGTTTGTTTGCTAGAAGTTGCGCTTGAAATGACAATGAAACAGGCAAAAAAAATTTTTTTTTTTTTTTGGATTATGTCACCAGGAATAACAAAAACATCAATAGGCCCACCCCATCTGACTTCCGTCACATGTGAAGACTGATAATTATGCTATTATTACTAGAACGAGAGATGCACAATCAATATTAATGGGGGGAAAAATCCCAATATTGTTAATTAAATTATGAGGGGGGAAAATACATGAAAAATACTGTGGGTGGGGTTAAAACTATGGGATCCAGTTATATACAACAAATATAACGTTTGACCAGTTTTGTAATGAAATACGTGATATGTCTACTTTCAAAAGCTCATTACGTCATTTCAAATTTGTTCTCCTTGGGTCTAAACCTTACTAAAAGTCTGGTAGGCCTACACAATAACGAGGTGTATGCAAAACAGTCTTCTATATCATGCATGCCTATGGTATCATGAAATCAGTAGGCCTATATTTGCCATTTTGGCAGAGCAGTAAGAATTTGAACTGGATTTTCTTTTTTTTTAATTATTAAAGCCAACATAATCTTTTACACTTCAGATCAATGAAATGCGAAACAAGGCAAGTGTATTAACAAGTGCATAGGTTATTTCAAGATGCTGGGACTCTTTGCAAGCCATTCTTACTTTCTACACTTATAATCATGTCAAATTCATCTCTAATTTGCCTACCGACTCATCGATTATTATTTTATTTTTATACAATTTCACAGAACCCAGTTCCCGATTTTGAAATTAATATTAAAAACACATGCACTTCTTTTACTGACGTACGTTCAATACTGTGCCCTTGGAGCATTATGTCAACTTTTTATACGATATTGTATGTTGTATAACAATGCCAAGTCGAGATAACCGCCTCCAGTGGGTTGAAAGACATGTAATCGTAACCGTATGGTCCTCAAACGGAACAAAGGCTTGAGATTAGTAAAGGAAGGCCACGCTAGAACATTCTGGTTATTCTCTTGTCCCTAAAATAATAAAATAATTACTGACTTCCGGTAGTCAAGGAAATTGGCGTTGTCTGACAATTGTAGTGTCGTTGTGTTTAACCACCCAAAACTTCGTTGTGGCACTTGACTAGGACTGTTCTTCTAATCCAAATATGACGTACCACAAATCTATATTATGCAAGTCTACGGTCGTCAGCATAATATGAAAACGAAACCCTTCCTAGATACTGAAGTATCCAATCAGAACACTATAGTGTTGTCCGCCTAAAGGACAAATAAAAAACAATTTACTCGAAAGTGGTGGACCATCCTTTTGATCTCCGCTGGCTTATTCAGTACAGATGTCGTAACGTATGGGGATGGGAGGGGGGGGGGGGGAGAAGACCCATGGCAAATAAAATAAGCATTATGTTGAATTCAAGAGAGACAATCTTTTTGCGTGTAAATTTGGGAAAAATTCAAATCGTTTGAATTGCGAGCACGCAGCCACGGAATCTGTTAAGGACGCCGAAAAAAAAAAATTTAACGAGGCAGTCAAATTCCAGTTAATGGAAACAATGCGTCACCAAACTGCCCACTTTAAAATGGCATCGTTTTGCAATTTATGTCTTGTTTATTATCGTGTGTAACTTGAACCACACTACTCTCTCTCTCTCTCTCTCTCTCCCTCTTTCTTTCTCTCTCTCACACACACGTTATAAACACACACTCACATACACGGACTAGATGGGTTTTTTTCTTGATTGATTGCCAAGCCGATTGTAGCAATTTACAAGTGCCCGAATTTGAGAGAAGAGGTTTTTCTGAAATTAATAATAAAACAGAAAAAAAAAACAATAAATCTGAACATAAACGACACCAACAGCAAGACAAAATTACGAAAGGCATGCCCAGAGTTAACAATTAGGCTATATCTTCATAAGTCCGTTAAAAAAAAATGTGACCTGGGCCCATTACTAAATTGCGTTTCAGTGTGCGCACACACACACACTGATACACACACACGCACGACATACAATGATACATACACAAATTATTACCTCCACTGATTTATCTTTTGTGTCAGAAAAATTTATAAAAATATGAATGAGTTTGAAAAATATGATATAGACTGAACTATCATAATTACAGTCACAAGTTGTATACAAAATTATATTAACTATGCCAGAAAAAAATTTAAAGGGTTTGGATTTTTCCCTTCAAAGAAGGAAATTTTTAGAATACAAATTTACTCTCTAACAACTCTAACAATCGTGTAATAATTAAATTTTGGAGTTTTAATAGTATGAAAATATTTAATCATGGTTATTTCTCTAATTTATTCTTTCTTTGGATCGCAGATTACGGAAATAATAATTATATCCATACAATAAATAAAAGATTCCCCTCCGCTCTAGGTTTACTGTAGCTTAATTAGAAACAGATTTTTTTTTTTTTTTAATGTAAGTGTGATATTATCACTTTATGGAAATATCTTTTAGATCTAGATCTATTTAGTTGTTTTGTTTTGTTCTGTTTTAACCAAACTGAATCTCTGTCACTCATTACAAATCATAGTCAAGATCTAGACTAAATAGACTCTAGATTTAAAAAAAAAAAAAATGGAGTGAGTAGATCTAGACTCCTCTAGATCTAGATTTAGACCTAGCTCTAGATCTTGATTCTATATGAAGGCCTATTGTAATTCAGCGTATTTTTACTGTTTCAAAAATTTATGCAGCTTTTTAATATGCAACTTGGACGACGCTAACATCTTCCTGAATGTGACATTTATCATTATTATAACCTGACAAAATATTCACAAACAACAGGTTACATTCATACAAAATATTACAAAAAGACTTTGAAATTTTGAAATTGACTCTACGTTATAAAACCACAAAGATTTAGTAATTTATAGCGAAAATATTGCCAGCTAAATAAATGCAGCTAGATCAATCTAAATTCACACAATCTAGATCTAATACCTTTGTCATTTTGCCTCTGTATGTGGTGGAAAATACGGGTTTTCAAATGAATTTTAAAGACTGATATAGATCTAGATCTAGGCCTAAATCTATCATTTCATAATTTTCATTTTTTTTTTTTTCTTTTTCTATTTTCGAAATTTGTCTCATCATTAGTACAATGATCTTCGAATTTTTAAATTAAAGCTGAACCCATAATATTTAGTTTCTTGATCTAGTCTAGATCTAGATCTAGATAGATCTCTACATTTCTACAACAAGACTCAAAAACGTAAAACGCATATTTCCCATTTCAGTTGAATCACACCGATGTTTTCCTAGGTAAACAGGCCATAAACTCATACCTATAACAAAATCCATGGAATTTTTATCCACGCATTTTATTTCACACAGAGTACTGTATAATCCATTATGATGGTCACGATACAACTGGCGTCTTTAAAATCCATCTAAGCTCGAAAAGAACAAACTACGTCATTTTCACTGTGGAGATTTCTCCACCATACTGGTGACTAACACGCACACTGCACTGTTCGCATTTAGCTTCAACACATTCCCTCGCTGGTACAGCGGGCGAGCACAGCACACTCTGACAAGGTTTATTGTTAGCCCGCCATGACAGGCAAGCCGCTGCGCGAACACCATTGGCTGATACGACATCCCCAGCCCTCTCTCTCTCTCCCCCTACCTCAAATCCACAGGCCGTGCTGTACTTCATCCTGTTTCTAGCCTCTCCTTCCCCTTCCCTCCCTCCCTCCCCATCTTTACACCCCCTTTCCTGTTCCCCGCTACCTCCTTTTTTACATTTTTTTTTTTAAGGGGGTCCCACCCTTCCCCCTGCTGTGTGCTCACTAGCCCGCCCCGTTTTCTTGGGGTTCACTCATGCCATTAAAAAGTGTTGGAGGCCTGGCGCCTGGCCTGATCGTGTAGCGCTTTAGTAAACAAAGGCCGCATTCATTTATCACCGTGGTTGGAGCCTGACAGCCTTGTGCCTTATGCCTACATTCGTGCTATTGCGATTTTCTCTGGTGGAGTCCATTGATCACGCAGAGGAAAAAAAAGGGGGGATTCTTACAAGGATGCCTTCGCCATGGATCCGCACCACAATCGAAGCTGGAGTTATGAATTCGTTCTGGGAAGAGCATTTGCAGCAATGGACAAGATATTGTGTGGCCATTACATAGGCCTGCGCCATTGCAGAACGTGCAACGTTTCAGTTTTCATTGATTATTTTGACTTGTGCATGTTGCTAAGCGACAACTTACAACGACGCGTGATATCATTCGATGACAACGTCTGTGATATTCAAAACCGCCGAATTTGTAGTGCAACCACTTGAGTCAGCCAGGATGATTGAAATGCATTGGTAGGCTTACACTTCTCACCGATCATGCAACAATATCGTGCTCGACGAAGGCCTCGGGTTGCGATGCAGAGACAGCGAAGCGGGCTTAGCACAGAATATTTTATCCGTAGCCTTGAACCCTCTATCTCGTCCTCCGCTTGGCACAAATATTGGCAACCGGTGTTCTCTTTCGCCCTTGTTGGCTGCAGAGCACGAATGCAATCTTATTCAGTTCGCCTTAGATTTTGAGGTTACAGTTCTTTGGTGTAGGCTATACGGGTTTCTTTGTTGGCGAAACTGATTAGATTTAGATCTAGATCTATTTGAAAAAACAGAATTTTCAAATCTGTTTAGAGAAGAATATTGTTCTGTTCTTGTTTTGTTTTGTTTGTTTTTTTTTGTTGTTTTTTTTTTCCTCTTTCCATCCCACCTTGCATTGCAGACAATGCAGTTTTATAATGGTGTTTGTGCGGTTACATTTTTTCCCGCCCTTTTATGTCATTGTTGTTGTATTGTTCTGTTTTTCATTTTATTTCTCTTTTCTATTCATGTGAGAGAGGAGCCTGTAGGTGAAAGAGTGTAGGCTTCAAACTTGAAGAACAAAAATTTGAATTACTTCTGTGATATTTAATGCTGCAGACAGCAATCTTTTTTTCTTTCTGTCCACCCTACCTTGCAGTTTATACAGTTTTTCATAATGATGGTTGTGCGGTTGCACCCCCCCCCCCGCATCTTTGTTTTTGTTATTGGTATTGTATTGCTGCTCTGTTTTCCATTATATATATATATTTTGTTGTTGTTGTTGTTGTTCACACGAGGGAAGGGCCATGTGGGGGATCCCTGAAAAGAGTGTAAGGAACAAAGTTTGAATTATTCGTTGTATACGTAATGCTGTAGACAACAATCTGTTTTAGATATGAAGTTTTATACATTTTGATGCTGTATGTGTCACATCTCTTAAAAATCAGCTGGAGCTCTAAATATTGTGAAAGACATTAAAATAAAATTATGAATATTACAGTATATGTGTAAATGAATTCTCTGGTGTTCTTTATAACAAAAATTTTAGTTGGACCTACTGAGTGGGATGTAGGATATTGTGATGAAGCACACTGACACCTACTCTATTCCGATGTGTGAAATATATCCTGAATTTACACAAGAAAAAAAAGGAAAATTTTAAATGTGTCTGTAGTTTTCTGTATGATTCTGCCACCACTATTCCCTGTAAAAGACAAATTAAAGTTGCTGTGAAAATTCGTCTTATAACTTAAGCTTAAAGCCGGCCTGTTCTTTGATGAGAGAGCATGCACAAAAATAAAGTGCATGTATCAATATCAAGTATAATGTGTGTGTAATGTGTCCATAGAGACACACATACACTCAAGCACAAAAAATGAAACAGCGAGACTGTATAATTAACGGGCCAGCGCTTCCTGAATGTAGGTGACCTATATTACGTGAATTATCTGAACAAAAAAAGAAAAGTGCGACAATTTTATTAACTGTAGTACATGGGATGGGAGGGTGGGGAGGGAGGAGCAAGCGACATCCATGTACTGCCAAGTGACGTATGTGTGTACACTGTCCTCTTGCACACCATTATGGAAATCTTGTCATGTTCTTTATACTATTTTCTGTTTAACTTCAGGAAAAGGAAATTCGTAAGACGATCAGGGGATTGCCGCAGATATTCAGTGATTAATCTCATTTATAGTTATTATTATTTTAACAGGAAATGAGAGTCATTATTATCACGTTGTATTTCTGAGAAAATGATATTTCAGTTGAAGTCACATGACTTGTCTTGTAAGTCCATGAGCCCATAAGTTCCTGTTAAGAACATCAAGTTATCCACGAGTTTATTTTGGACAATGCATAACTGTGAAATAGGTTGGCTTCTAGGCATATATTTTAATTGTTCTGCTCCATCTTAACTTTCCATTCCTCAAGTGAAAAATCCTTAAAAATGATTCCATCGTAGCTTTTTTTTTAGTCATCAAAGATTAAAATAGATCTAGATGAGAAGCGACAATGTCTGAGTAATTCCAAGCGTTTGAGTTGCAACGGGGATAATTTTGGCGTTAAATCAATTATACGGATTTTTTTCTACATCTTGAAATGATTTAATTTAGGTTAACTTACGTATGATACAGCGGTATTGGTTTACAGTCTTCTCCTTGTGAGTGAGTGAAAATAAATGGACAACCTTCATCCATTGGCTGTACACATAGAGGAGTAATTTGCCTTTTTAAAATACTGTACTAATATTTTGGAACGTAGGAGAATTCAGTGCATTTTATAATGTGAGGGAAATCCGATTCGACAGTTTAGAATTTACCCCAGACATGGCAATGATTTATTATACGTTTATTTTTAGAAATGTATTCCGCTTTTTTGATGAAACTAGAAAAGAACCCTGCAACTTAAAATGTATGGCAAGCATGCGCACCTGGATGCTAATATTTAGGTTGATGAAATTGAATGTTACTCAAAGAAATCGTGTTTTGAACGCGTCATACTATCGAACGTACAATTCGGATCAAATACTCTCGCCAGTTTGTCATTCAATTATTACCGCATTTGTAGAATCAAGTCAAAGATAATACCGTATTTTTTTTTTTTTTTAATTTTTTTTTTTTTTTCGGGTTTATGTAGGCATAGAAATACAGATCCATACGCAACAGTGTTGTGTGGCAAATTTCAGATGGATCCATTCAACAGTTTTTTAGTCTATAAGCCTGCTGTGAGTTTTGTTGCAGTTTTGTAATATAGATATAGGCAATACTTATAAAGTACATGTATATGATTTCTGTGACTGAGAGCAGATTCAAATCTCCGTACACTCACCAACTCGAGTTTTGCTATAACTGAAACTGAGTACGGTACATGTCATGTTACATTCTCCTCAGACTCATGTCATAGAACTTTTGTGGTCTGAACGCCTGTCTTCCAAACTTCTCCTTCCCTCTGAAACTCTCAGCATCCTTGCTCATAAAAAATCTGACATGTACAGAAGTGTTTTCTGTCTGTAAATATCCGGCAACCAATAGAGCTATGTGTATTACCTGAGCCTAATATTATTTATTAAGGCTTTTGATAAAACTGAGTGATGTTTAATTTACATGCAAAAATGGTCTAGCGTATTTTAACCAAAGACATATCAAGGGGTTCATCTGGTCAAAGACCAGCTTGTCAAACCTTGCCGCAGAATTCCTGCCGAAAACAACACACAGTTTAGAACCATGGTACTGGTAGTAACATGTTTCCTCTAGAGACGAATTACTAATTAATTAATTTATTATAATTCTAGCAATCCTACTGGTATCAGCACTTTAAACTTTGACAAGCGAAGAATATCCAGTATGGCTGTAATAAATGAAACAAAATTTAAACAGCGGATAAAATCTTTGCTAGATATAGCACTAGTGCAGAGCCAAAATAACATCAAGGGGGTGGGGGGCGGGGGGGAACAATGGAGCTTTGAGTTCCAAATTGGCCGGGGTGGACAAATGTTTTGGCTTGGGGGTTACTTTGAGAGGGCCGTGGTTGGCAGGGAGTGCATCTTCTAGAACTGATTGCATTCATTGGTTTTAACATTGCAGTTCATTTAAGCTAAATACAAATTGCATGTCAATAATAAGTACATGTAAGTAAAACTAGAACAGTTGTAGGACACAGAAAAGTTTTCATTTAATTTATTTGTGTATGTAAATTATACATCAGCCAGCGCAAGTGATTTAATGAGACAGATGTCACCGTTCACATTTTTTTTTTTTTTTTAAATCATGAATGCTTGTTAAGGCTCTCATCACATCACTCCCTGCAAATTTATGTCAGTCGCAGAGGATCTACTTTTACTTCCGTTGATTCTCTGTTAAAACATGGGGCTTATTTTCTGTGACATAAGAGATCAAGTCTCAGTTCAAATTAGCCGCGGCGATCGCAGTCTGTTGTGGTCAGTTTACTGAAATTTTTAAATGTTGGAAATTTTTTCGCTTTTTTTTTTTTTTCTTTCTTTTGTTTGTTTGTTTCTTTCTTTTTATGCTGAATGCTTTCGCGGGCAGCAGAAAATGCTGTTGTGGACCGACCACATGTGGTTCGCGGGTCGTGTAAAATTTGGCACCCCTGAAATAGCCTACATTTACATGTACATAGCTCTCACACTTGCACAATCTGATAAATCTGTCACACACGGGAATTCAGTCAAATTGTTAATTTAGCAGGAATAATCTTTACAACTTTACTGTATTGAATCTATTGTATGTATATATAGAGCCTATCTAAATTTTACGCATGTCTGCATGGTTATGGTTTTTATAAGCTTTTCAACCTCCTGTAGTGTTGGTTATCTCAGCTGTCCACAACCCTGGTAAAAAAATAACATAACACTATTGTGTTATGTGATTAACGACTATCAAAAATCGTATATTCGCATGTCTGCATATTTATCGACGTTCATTTAAATGGTAAACTCAGTCAGCAACTCAAGTTCTTTGTGCAGTTGTAGAAGCCCTCGCCAGTCATAGATCAATGCAGCCTGCGTCTCGTCTCTACGTCCGTAGTGACAGCCAAGTGACATGGGCTGCGCCTGGGACTAGCCATGGAGTGACCACGAGGTCAGTCTAGTGACCCTCTGGTGACCTGCCGCCCCACTGCCATGTATCCACTAAGTGGCCAACGCCCTTTTGACCGTTTTATCGATTTATTGCAAAGCTGGTAAGACTAGCCTGTGGTCTTGCATTTACCGTTATCTTCAGGTACGGTAATACTGTATTAATTGCAAGCCTTACTGTCTTGTTCATATCTCGTCATCCGGCACAGTCTGACATATTGCGACAGACAACAACAACAACAACAACAGCAACGAAGAAAAACATTTTTCCGTGAAAATTTTATGTCGAAGAGGTTACAATAATGCACTATATATGTTTTAATCTATCTCTTTTTCAGCATCAAGTGAATCAAACTACATGTTTTTTGTCTGTCTGTTTGTTTATTTGTTTGTTTGTTTTTTAAGAAAAAAAATGGTGCAATTGATTTATTTAATATTTTGGAAATTTATATCTGAACAGAGGCCCAAATAAGTAGAATACACTCATTTTAACGAAAGAGGCGTTTTGGACGCTGGGCGGACAATTATTATTGTCTCTAACCTTCACAGCCCGTCTCTCGTTATGATTGTGACAACAAATAGCAATATTGTTAGAAAACCTCCCGACCAGAGGAAGCAGTTGCAAGTTACTTGTGGGGCAATACTAATCTTTATTATGATTATTTTTTTTTTTTAAGAAAAATATTTTTGTGTGTATGTACATGTATGTTAGATGTCAAGTTGATATAGATCTACAGTTAATAGTGAATGTTCACCAGATTTATTTATGATATTGGCAACATCTATCTCATCTGTTTTATCTGAATATTTTGGTGGCTGTCAGAGATTACAGTTATTCGAGCAAAATATTTTGGGATCTGACACGAGGACGACAAAATAAATTATAAATTAATAAAAAGTAAATAAATAAATAAATACCTGAATACATATATTAAATAAATAAATGAATGAAAAAATCTAAACTCATTTAGGGTCTCTGGGTGATACTTTTATATCATTCTGTATGCCAACAAAGGGCGCCTTAGTTAAATTAAGGTCATAGTTAATCCCAAGCCTGAAAATTGTAAGTCCAAATTTTCTCCATTAATTTTTGTTTTTATCTAATTTTTCTGTCAGTGGTTAATTTATTTTCGTTTGCTTTTGAAATTGACCTGGTAGTGAGAGATCAAAAGAAATGGGCTATTCATATACATCATGTATTCATTTTCTCAAGGTTACTCTAACTGAAGCCATATTATAATCTAAGGTTGCTGCACATAATATCCTGTTCCTTGCAATATTATAGAGAGGAGGAGATTGTTTTCGGGAATTGCTTATTCCCAAAATACCTCTGTACGTCATGTGTAGAAACCGAACTTGCGAGTAAGTGTCAATGGACGTTTTATGACATGCTTAAAATTCGACTAAGAAACAGACAACGTCAAAGTAAAAATCAACTTTAGAAGTGAATATACATATAAAGTAATTAATATATATAGGCTATAGTATTTTTGTAAAGTCTTTCTATACCCTACCGTTTCATGAAAGTCACGAACTAGCCACCCTCATTCTATGTTAACATTGGCATTTTCCTAAACATTGAAAATGTGTGTTTCAAAATGTATTGTAGGCCTACTTAAATTATGAAGATCTATTAAATTATTTAACAGGGAATATTTAAAACTGTTACTATCCATTATCATAAAATTAGTTGACATTTGAAGTTAATCTTCTTTTGTCAATGACAAATTATGGAAAACAAATCTTTTTTTTTTTTTTTTTGGTCATATCTGCGAAGTATGCAGTGTGTACAAAAGCGTTAATTATAATTAATTGGCAGTCCGTGTCATGCCTCTTTATCATTGTTTACTTTACAGACCTCTCTCATGAGACATGCCACAAGGAATCGGTTCTGTCTCCATGAAAAGAAACAGGGGATTAGAACGTACATATAAACATTTTTAAAATAAACAAACATAAAAAAACGAAAACAAACAAAAATAATAATAATAATACATGTAATTACATTATTATAAAAGTATCTCTCTGCGTTTATAATATTTTTTGTATTATTTTTTAATTTGTTTCTTTACTGTATGATTGAAATGGTTAGTTTGAACTTATATTTATTCGAAGAAAGTTAGATTCCACTTTTTTTTATTTGTTTGTTTTTGTTTGTTTGTTTTTCTTTTCTTTTCTTTTCTTTGTTTATTTGTATTTTTTTGCGTGTGTATGTGTGTGTGTATGTTTGTCTTGTTTTGTTTTCTTTGTCTTTTGTTTTTGTTGAAATCTAACGTGTTTTTCAGAATTTATCTATACATTCTTTTGTCGCAGTCAAATGGGCAGGTATACATTCTGTCATACATAGTAACAGATTTTATGCACAGGTCCTTCACCACCCAATACTATTCTGTGCTCTTTAGACCATGATACGTTTTGTCGTATTCTTATAGTACAGATGCGTCTAAATTTTTTCACCTTGTCCACAACAAACAGACGATTATCAACAACAATTACACACGTACTGATAACGTGAAAGTGGCTGCGGAAATCCTGTGCCAGTTGATTACCGTTGGCACAGTCGTGATGTAACTATTCAACTATTTTCATTTTTCATCGCTGTTTTTATTTTCCCAATATCGTCGATACTCTTGACGTCATTATCTTTGTCTGTTGTTTTGTGTTTTGTTTTCTGTTTGTATTCGTTCAATGCACACACTTATGATATTTTCAGCTTTCATCCTTACTTTTGGTTTATACTAGGTAACAAGTGGAAAACTCATCAGGTTATCATTCAAAGCATTGCTGTTATTTCAACGACCCTGGGTTTACTTTGTATCATTTGCGAGTTCAAAGTTTAAATTATTTGTTTGTCTGCTTTTCAGTAGGGGAGACATTGGGAGTAGTGTGAATGAGAATTCTCTTGAAAAGTCTTTTTTTTTTTTTAGTGTTAACTCTGCCCGATTTGGATCCGTCACTTCTTCTATGTCCATCAAAGAATCAGAGCCAAATACATGTACATTATTTCACACTTATTATCCAGGAAAGCCTATCTCAACAGAGACGAGATTAAGTTATTGCGGCGCGTATCCCCCATTTGAATCCAAAGGGATTTAGATCTACTATTAAAGCTTCCGTATATCGTTCAACTATAATTACAATTGTGTTGATAGTGATCGATGATTTTTAAGAAATATTTTGGTTTAGTCCGCGAGGAGAAAAATTACCAAGAGAAATTTCTTTAAGTGCGTGTGTGTTGTTGCAATTCTTTCTACTCGTCATCACTCCAACCCCCCCCCCCCCCCCGTGCGTGTGTGTTGTTGCAATTGTTTCTACTCGTCATCACTCTACCCCCCCCCCCCCCGTTCCCTATCTCTGCATCATTTTCTCGCTCATCCATCCTCAATCTTTTGCCCCCTTTAGTTGTCTTTCCTTCTCCTCTCTTCATTATACAATACAATTTCCTCCTTTACTTCACTCATTGAAATACATAACCGTATATTTAAAATACTTCGAGCGCTCAAAACACGCTTAACGGCAACGCTCGTCATTATTCGAGGATTCTTGTAATCTTATCATTTTCATTGTTCAATCGTGGTAAAACAGTTACTGTGAGACGTACCAGCGGCCGTATGTAGCCTACTTTATCACTATCAGACTCAATCCTTTCTGCTTCAAGATGTTTATCGCTCCAATGGCCACTTTATGACCCTGTTGACTAAGATAACAGTAACTCAGTTCATTTTACAACTGTTTCTCTCACATCTTAGAGCACAGTCGGAGATAATATGCCGACCCTCTGTGACTCAGGACTGGGTTTCCCCTTGCATAAAATGGAACAGTTTGGTTTTCAGTAAAGGTGTATTTGCATGATGTCATTTTGCCAGCCGCTAATTTACGACAATTACATAAGTCATTTTGGGCACTTTTGAAATACAATGTACTATGAAAAATATTTCTAGCAAGATATTTTCTCATTGTGATTCTAAAGAAATAGTAGGCTACATGATGGTATTGGCTCGTTTTATTTTAATGATGTCTAATACATGTGGTTCGCATGCTCAAAATTGTCACGAGGCATCAGTTATAAACGGTTTTGGTATGGTATCCTCAGAATCATCGTACGTCCACATGAGTGTCCATTACACGTCCCCGAAAACTACCGAATACAATGTCTTTAAATTTGTCGCGGAGACGTTAATACCTTTAGTCACTGTTTTTGTCTTGGTAAAGATTTTGTTTAACCATTTTTGTAAAAGTGTGACAAACAATAAACGGCAATTTCACCAGCAAACATAAAAACACTTAAGATCTGCCTGGATATCTATTTCTACCTTGAATTCGTTGGTTTCCAACAGAATGGCATTCAGTACACATGTGATGGTTATTTTATTCATCCGGTTTTGTTTCTTCTCCCCCCCCCCCCCCACCCACCCCTTCTCTCTCTCCCACTCTCTGTCTCTCTCTCTCTCTAAA
>JBCAUA010836286.1:0-12463 GCA_038406235.1 Peronia verruculata
CACCAGCCTGATGACTTGTGTGAGTGGTGTCAGCTCATTGAGCGCAATGTGAGTCAGTGGGTTACCCTCTAAGTTCAACGTCTGAGAAAGAGAGAGAGAGATAGAGACAGAGAGAGAGAGAGACAGAGAGACAGAGAGAGAGACGGACAGAGTGGAAAGGGGAAGAGAAGGAAGACGAGAGGAGGAGTGGTCAAAATTGTAAATAAACAAACAAACACCTAATAAAACTATGGAAGTTGTGGACACCAGCACTAACATTATCACAACCACAACTACCTTAGTTATATCACTTTCATGTTTCCATCATAGATATCTATACGATGTCTTATCACAAACTATTGATCAGGCCAGACAATGATAAAATCTGTCACAGATTTAAGTATATATAGCGCTCAAGTCATGAGCTCCATCTGACAATGTTCCAGCTTCAGTGCTTTCCAGAAACAGGTTATGGCAAATATTACCAGGATACATCTATTGACACACTCCATTACCCATGAATATTATGAATGGCGATCCCTTGACCCGACGAGGAGCCAATTGGGCTCGAAAATATGGCTAGCAATTTTAGTTTCTTTTATAAACTCAATTCAAAATTCTTCATATTGTTTTTCCACTTTTTTGATGTATTTAATTAGTTGCCTGTGGACAATCATCTTAATGTTAAGATATTGTTTTTGTGAAATGATAGAGACCCATATTATGATCGTCTACCACCAACCTCCAGTGCGTGCAGGCCATTCAATGCTCCAGGTTCTATTGTCCTTATCCCCATGTGGCTCATCCTTAGTTCAACCAGTTTGGGCAGATTTGTAATAGAGCCAGGTGACAGGCTGTACTTGATGTTATAAGACAGGTCCAGGTACATCAACAGTTGTTGAGTGGGTTGGAGGAAGTCGTAGCTGTCTGCCTCAGAGAATGAGTTGTGCTGGAGATGTAGTCGATGGAGGTGGGTTTTCTCAAACACGTCAGGGTCCAGTTCTGGGATAGAGGCCCGATAGGCAAATTAAACTATTTTGTGTAATATTTAGTTACTATTAACTCTGGAGAAAGCAAACTTCATGAATGTTACAGATTTCAAAAGATTGGATGAGATAACATGGCGGAGCCCATCTTTGCTAGTCAGTGATGTTTGTACGTTCATCTGAGTATGACAAGTAGATGATCTTTGATCATTTTCTGGTGTTGTTGTTGTTGTTGCTACTGATTACGCTGTTGCTGTTTTTGGTTGTTGTTGTTGTTGTTAGTGTTGATGATGGTGGTGTTGGTGATGTTGTTGTTGTTGTCGCTGTTGTTATTGTTGTTGTTGCTGTTGTTGTTGTTGTCGACATTGATGTTGTTGTTGCTGTTGTTATTGTTTTGTATCTGATCTGCAGAGTCTTGAGATTCATTTTCTCGTAGGGGAGGTAACATTTAAAAGGCCAGATAACTCCTCTGTCTCATTTTATAACATAATATACAATGCATTGAAAACCATAATGACCATAAGGGTTAATTTCCTGAAATGGAACTCAGAACAATGAACATCTCATTAGACATATATTTAATCCTCTTAACTCTAAAATGAGGACTGGCTTAAACGGAAGAGAGTTTTTCCTCCTTTCACTCATAAAATTTCCGAAATGAAAATAACAACACTATGCCATTTCATTCCAACTTTAGTCAAAGCACAATACCAACAATAACAGCAGCAACAACGAAAAGAAAAAAAGAACTTCTCTCTTATATCGACCGGACAGTGGTTACACAAGAAGTGTAGTTTCCTGCGTCTGTGATAGCTAGTGCTTGTTTTTCAAAGTTTCATTATCTTACACTAGGCAGAAATTTATAAAAATTCTTTTCAAAACTTTACTCAACCCAGCGATGGCCAATCATAGACAAGCTTGTATAAAGATTCTGATGTTTGTTTTTCTTTCTTTTGTTTCAGATTCATACATTTGGGGATTGTCTTTCTATTCTGTGTGAGCCCCGGTGTGCTCACCACGTCGGGTATGATGTATGGCAATAAAGAGATGATTGGCTAGATGTAAATTAATCTACTGGTGATCTTTCAAAATACAGACAGTAAGCTAAGAGCCCCTTACCTGTTATGGCATTATGGCTGAGGTCCAGCTCATACAGTTTGGGCAGGTCTAAACGTTTTGGTATGAGCTGTCTCAGATTTGATGATGACAGATTGAGAAATATAACAAGAAATCTGTTAAGCGGTCCAAGGTCAGTGGAGTTAAGATCACTGCCGGATATTTCCAGAGATCTGTGTGAGTAGAAAGTCAAGGCATCATTGTGATAAAATATTGTCAATGTTGTTTATGGAAATGTAGAGTTTAGCTCTTGTAAGTGGGGAAAATATAATCTGTGTCAGTGTACAAGTCTGGCAAAATTAAAACATATAGCTAGCGAATATATCATATAAGTACCACATTTCATGCCCGGCAGGACGTTGACAGTCCTGAATGAGTAAATCGTGATTCCCCTATCTGTTCAAAGATTGAAACAGCTTTTAGCAAGCCCGGTGAGACCTAATGGTTATTGCAGTCTATGATAGGTTAAGAACAAGGAGAAATCTAACATTAAGTGTTCACAAAATTGGCAGCTTAAAGTTGGACCGTATTACACCCAATCTGCGCATAGATTGGCCTAAACGTTTCTTTGTGTTGGAAAATTATATCATCCTGAGACAAAAATTTATTTATTTTTTGATTTATTGATTGATTCATTTATTTCTTCATTCATTTATTTATTTATTCATATATTTATTTTCTCTATTTATTTACCAGAAGAGATCCCGCCTTCGTAGGCGATTTTTTTTTTTTAAATATAGATCAAATGGATTTTGCCCTGCGACTAAAAGTGAAAGGTAAGCGTGAACAAATCGATGTTGGCATTTTGAATGGTTAAATTGAATGTTACTAAAGAAAGAAAAAATGTGTTGGTATTTTGATCGCGTCATTCCATGGGACGTACAATTCGGGTTTAGAGAGTTTACTATTCAATTTTTATTGTCTTTTTAGAATAACGCACAACAAAGTTAGCTTTTTGCGGCTGTATCAGGTATATAGGTATCACTATGCTACAATGTTATTAGCCAATTTTCGTATGAATACACTCAGGAGTTTTCGAGGCCATAAGGGTTTTAGTGCAGATTTATGGTATAGATTTATTTATCTATTATTTTTTTATTTATTTACTCATATATTTATTTATTTATTTATTAGCAGGATCTTCAGAGGACTGGTTGGGTCCATAACGTATAGATAAAAGGTCTAGGAGAAAAATCATCATTAATTTTGAGTAGTAAAATGCAGCGCTGACAGAGCTTACGCATACATGTGCTTGGTTCTGCAGAGCATTCAGTATATCCTATGAATGTTTATAAAGTTGACCGTAAACTAAAAATCTTGTAAGGAGTCCAGTTGATCTTTTTTTTTTTTTTTTAGGTATCTTTGTGAGGTGGGAAGAGGGGGGGGGGGGGAAAGAAAGCACCAAAGATCTTAGCACATCAACTTCCATCGTTCATATTAAATCTGTAGACTAAGCACATTATGAACGTTAACGGGTTAAAGGGAACGAAGTCTCACAGACAACTTGAACTAACCATGTCTTAATTCAGAACATATCTTGTTTAAAGAAGTTTTGAGAGTAATGATTGAAAAGTGATGCTGAAAGAAGATATACAAGTAACATGTGACAATATTATGGATGGCCAGCTAAAGCAGGGCAAAAGCAGGGACATTTTTGAACGGTTGGTTCTAACCTGTAGGTCTGTGTATGATCGGTCAGGTTAGCTGGTTACATCGGTCATGGAGGCATAATCGATTAATCGATTATGACGACCGATTTTCGGTTATGTTATCGGTCATGATCAACCATAAAAGAAACAATCATAGCTAAACAATTCGTCCTCGGTGACACACGAGTCACCCTTCTCATTCCCATTTCCTTACTACGAGCATGACAACTTTCGTTTGAAAAACAAAAGTCACTGATCCGCTAAGAACTGAGCTGTATTCATTATTTAACCCTAGTAGTGTCAAGGGGACGATTTGCCTCAGCCAAGGAGTTTATTCTATTATTATGGAGAGAGGACCCATGATGTCGCCTTAGGAAAACACTCTGTCTATTGCGTGCAAACACTGGACGTCATTGCCATGGAGGTGTTGCTATTTTGGTATGCTTGTCATCCTTTACCAAGCATAGAGGTGGTCACTATTCTGATCTAGTGAATCTTTTCTTGTAAACAATTTTTTTTTTTAAAATTGAGAGCTACCGCACAGACAATACAACAGACCTTCAATCATGAGATAATGGCAGTGTGAATTTCGTTGATTAGTGAAATCATGAACAGGCGAAGGGCGTTAACGAGGGATCTTTCCCTCATGGGCATGGCTCCACACTCAGCATGTCTGACGTCATCAGTCGGCTCTCCAGTATAAATAGTATAGGCTCCTCGGCGGCATATTGAATAATCACACAATAGTGTTATGTTATTTTTCTTTACCACGGTTGTGGACAGTCGAAATAACCACCACTACAGAAGGTTGAAAAGCTAATAAAAACCATAACCACCGCAACCTTTCTTCTCTTTCCATATCGATTAAGTTTTAGGTAGGTACAAAACAGTAGCACGATATTCGTTTCATACATGTATTGCCATTTTTTTTCTCACTGTTATTTCTAGAATATGAAGCCATTTTTTTCCCTGGCACTTTTATGGGTAAAGCAAAGCGAACACACTACCTAAGCCTTCTAGCCAATTATGTAGGTCAAATTATCTTAGGCTTACACAGTCATTTTTCCACCGGTCTGGCGAAGTGCCATCTTTTATTGTTTTGGCTAAAAACTTTAGAAAGTCCGCATTGCATCAAGTTGTTGTATTTCGTCAGTTAATGCAGGTGATATGAAACTGAAATATTGTGTTTTCTTTTCGTGTTTTGGATTACTATACTGTTTTCAAATTGGATTGTTCAGGTTGTGGCTTAATCTAGACTAGATCTAGAGACTCATCTATGTATGCATTGTGATAACGTGAGCTGTGTAATGATTTATTACATTTATATCAATCACTTGGAGTAGAGTTTGAGTGCACAGTTTGAGTAGCCTTGAGTACTATATTTATGCCAGTATAGAGTAGATCTAGATCTAGATCTATCCTAGATCTGAGTTTCCAACAAAGACTCCAGCAGAGAGCAGAGATGAAAAACTTGTAGATCTAGATAGAGTTTATCGTACCAGGAGTCGTACCTAATGAGCCAACAATGATTTAGCATATTACAAGCCAAAATATAACAAGCCAGAAAGAAACCAGAAAGTAGAAAATTGCAAAGCTATCATCATAGAAGTCAACGTAAGGTAAGCCCCTAATGTCACAGTCAATGTTTTCGTGAAGTCTCGTGTTCAGCTTTTTTTAAAAATGCAATTTCTTTACATATATTACAAAGTTGACTTGGCATTTTTATGTACTCTCTTTATACAATTATGCATCTTTACACATTTTACACTTTTTACACAGTATGATGTAGCACATTGAAATCTGTTTGCATCTCAGTGTGACTTCCATCTTGATCTGTCTCTGTGTATTTTCTCTTACATAACATTCATTCTTTCTCATACATTCATTCTCTACATGACACAAATCTCCATCTATCTCTTTCTATTCTGTGTAACATACATATTCATTCTCTCTCTTTCTTTATCTCTCTCTCTCTCACACACACACACACAAACTCTCTCTCTCCATCGCGTATCTATCTTATTTTGTTCTTAGTAATATTTCGGCCTAAAATGTTTACCCGTTACAAACATTTAAATGACCCCATTTGCACTGCTTTCCCCCTCCACATACTCTAGCTGTCCACTGTAAATTGTAAGGCCCAAAATGTAGCAGTCGCCACCGCGCGTGTCAGCCTAAAATGACTTGACCTACATAATTGGCTAGTAGGCTTGGGTAGTGTGTTCGCTTAGGGGTAAGGCCATTAGAGTGATCGACTTCGAGGCGCCCGGCACAATTTTGTATTTCATGCTTCCCACTTGCCCTCCCTCTCTTCCCCCTTATACCACCTCAACCCTCTTCCCCTTGCAAACTTCTTTGAATAAATGATTGAAACAGACCATAGTGTCTTTGCCAAATAACCGCGGTATCTTGAACACACAAAAAAAGTAAAACTCGTATGAAACAGACTATTGTTGAGCTTTAAAGTTAGAACCACATTTGTACGGATGTTCCAGTAATTGTTCCCCATCCCCCACCCACCACAGAGCTTTACCGGTGTTGTCATAGTTTGACATGTGGTATGTCCTTCCTAAATTAGTAAGTAGTGAGACGGTTGCTACTTTTTTTTAACCACTTAAATCCACATCTAATGAGAGTTATAGGGTAATATTTGGTATCGACGCCCGATCGATCTGTAGAGTTAGAGTTGTGAAATATTGAGTTTCACACCTCTAGTTTTTCTTGATCTAAGTCCTCTGTCAAAGGTCAAGTGAGCAAAACTAATGCCGACTGTGGGTGGCGGCATTTTTGTTTTTGGTCTCAATAGGCTAAGGTCAAGGCCATTAGACATACCCATAACCGATGTGACGTCACACATGACAAAGAAGGAAATATTTGATCTTAGAATAATTGATCGTCGATGATTATCGGAGTCGATTAACCGTTCCGTTAACCGTGGGTCACGAACATTGTCGGTCATGCACAGGCCTACTAACCTGAGCCTGAAGTATTCTTCTTCTATGGGAGGTAAGCCTGAACATTTGTATTTAAAATGGTCACATTCACAGTTTGGTGGACACGTCATCTTGTAAGGACACAAGTCTTCATCGTCATGGCGAGGGCAGTCAGGTTTTCTGTCACACACCTGGGAACTGTGAAGACAAATTCTGGAACCAGGACACTTGTACCTTCAGAAAAAGGGAAGAAGAAAAGAACATTGTCATATACAGATTTGCTGTTCTTATTATCCCATCAGTTTAATTGATGACCTGCATGTTTCAGTATCGCATTTTTGTTGACTATGATTGTATTTTTCTTTAGAAACGCTAAAAAGTTACATCATGTAGGTAAATGAATTTTCTTTTGTATTGTGGGAAAAAAGGCTTCAGAATCAATTTTGTTTTGAATATTATCGAGATATTGCTAAGTGATAAATATAGGACCAGGAGCTCTGAGAGTTTGTATGAATATCAGAATAAATGGTTTGTCTTACATGTTTGGACAGCTCTGCTCACAGAAAGCCATCTCTTCGTCCTCTCCTCTAGGGCAGTCTTTCATTCCATTACACAGCATAAAGATGGGGATACAGAAGCCGCCCGGACAACCAAAGTGGGTCTCTGGACAAGTTGTATTGGCGTCCAGCATTCGCTCTAGTCGGACCTGGTGATGTTTTGAGAATGACTTTTTTTCAGCATATTGTATCTTTAAGAGAAGATAGATTTTTTAACATTGACAGCTTTTACTCAAACTCCGCAAATTGCCATATTAATTGTAGAGAAACAATTTAGCTCGTATTGAAAACTACCCGTGTGCATGGAACAAACCCAGGCGTTTGAGTCAGCAGGAGATATCAACGTATTGGTTATAACACGAATTCAAGTCACTGTAATTTTGCACCTTGCTAATTTCTTTATTCCAGCTATCAAAGTTTTCATTTTCACATTATATTTAGTTGTTGGCTTCCTTAGTCTAAAAGTTTAGAAGAAACAGATGAATTCTGTCTGACAGTCTGTTTGTTGTTTACTCTGGCTATGACAATCACAGTCCTGGATGCCATCCTCACCCTTACATATCAACATAAAGGCTTGTCTAACGGCTTACCTTTCCATAACCATCAGGACAGACCACGGCCGGAGGTCTCACGCCAAGCCTTAACCCCTCATTCACCTCTTCCTCTACGTAACGTCCAGACACTGGTTTGGTCAACAAACAGTCTATATCTAAATCCGGGTCGCTTGTTTTCGACAAAATACCAAAAGACAGAATTTTCTTAAAAACATATTATTAACTGCTAATGCAAAGCCCTCGCAGAGGTAACAACATTGATAACTGGTCAAAAACAAGGGCAGTATTACAACTACATACAAAGACAGAAGATGATTTAATAGACATTGAATGTACAGGTGCTGGGAAGAAAAATAATAGTTTCGAAAGAAATGTTTAGAAACTGTCCTAGCTTGAGTGTAGTATTTCAATAAGGCCGCGAAAGCACAAACGGTATGGCGCCAATATTCTCAACAGATTCCGTATTGTTGGGCTACTTAACCTATATTAAATGTAATCCATTTCTCAATTGTGAAATATGGTCTTTTTCATGTTGAACTAGGTATAATTGTAATCATGCATTTTGATATCAAGACAGCTCTCTTAGCTGAATGACCCCCTGGCCTGTCTATTACAGCTGTGGGGGATACTTCTCACATTGGACAGGTAGGCCACTTTCTGGGCTATCAATCAATCAATAACTTCAGCACATGTACACTTTGATTGGTACAACATTGAAATCCACACAGACGCTGATCACCTAATGTACAAAATGTTCAAAGATGAACAACACCAAAGCAAAAGGAGAACGTGAATCTTTGAAAGAGGACTTACACCCGACCAAGGATCAACAGACAACTGTGCAAGATTAGGGAAAAGGGAAGAGGGAAAACAGGGCTTAGTTCACTAAAAGAAAATGAACCAATCGTTGATTATACTTTCTATATTCTGTTCAAGGACATTTGAGAATATCACACACTACCATGTGACAAACAAAGTGTTGGGAAGACCAATGGTCTCTTGTGCTTGCTGTGTTAAACCAGTGAAAGGGCAGCTATTCAACATTACCTAGTCCATGATATAGGGATACAACCTCCAATGGGACACAACAGGCTCCCTCTTGAACATTTCTGTAATAAAAGAATGTGAAAAAGTAACACACAGAGATAGACACACATTATTGTTTGTTTGTTTGCGTTAGCACATCAACACGATCACAGCTATATAGTGTCAAACGCGGTAAGATACGTTTACATGTCAAGAAGAAGAGAAGAAAGAGAGAGGGCAGAAGACAGGAGCAAGGAGACAGAGAGAAGAGATGTCACCCGTGGAACGTTGAGGATTTCATTCCATGGGAGACACCCCAGCGATGGCGGGCTTTCACTACCTGCAGCAGGTGGTAGCAAGGAATCTATTTATATACTCCGGCCCAAGTGTGTGTGTGTGGGGGGGGGGGGGACTAGAAATTAACAGGGGACTTAAAGGGGTAGTACAACGTCAGGGACAGCCGATGCTATTTCTTGGAAAACAATAAACTTCTAGTAGCTCACGTTTTCACAATGCACACATGTATGAGTCTCTAGTAGGCCACTTTGACTTTCATTCACAGCAATAATAGCTCACTTCTGCTCTCAATAGCTTGGTCGCTGGTAAATGCCTGACTCGTACATTGGATAAAGTGGTCAGGGGAGTCTGTGTTATTATTCAATATGGTATAAACAAAAGAGACTAAATCTATTTGATATTCTTCTGTTGATCATTGTTTCTTTTGATTTTAGTTTCGGAGCACTTGAGAGGACTTGAGTGGGCCATGTGGTTCTTGATTTCTGTTCTTCTTTCATGTTCAAGGGGACTTCATCTTTGTGCATGGAATTTCTCACTTTTCTATTAGGTAAAGTTTCCATTACCTTGTGAAGGAGTGTCTATTGAGATGCGCATACTTAAAATAGCGATATTTTCAAACTGGGGCGATAAACCCTAAATTCAAGTGACATTGTGAGAAATATCAGCGTAACGAAGAACCCTACAAAAGCCCGAATTTCCAGTAATCGACACTTCATTAGCCACACAATACAATGTTTACATACTGTATAGGCCCATGCATAGAGTTCGTGTGCCTTCCGGAAGGGTATGACGTTACGCCCGGTTTACGGTCATTTACGGAAGCTAGAGCGACCTGAACGATCCCGTCTCTTTAATTGTTAAAATCTCAGATTTAAGAAGCCATCGGCTTCTAAGTTGTATGTCAGTGGGTTTACAATAACTGAAACATTTCGTCTGAGGCAAAAACACAAAAGGAACTTGAGACAACGAATTCATGTTGCACTACTACTTTAAAAACATAGGAATGCATACAATGCTCAGTGATTATAAACTGCCTAGGTAGAACTTGGTGATCCATGCCTTCTACATGCGAACAGTGCTTCCAGCATTATTCATAATATAATGCATATACTTCATCTTATCTTGCTCGGTCATATAACATATATACCTTGTAAGGAAATTTTACAATTTTAGACGGAAACTAGGGAAAGAGAATAAGCATAAGGACAAGAGTCAAACTAACTATAAACACCGAGCAGAAAATACTCAGAAAACTGCACAAATGTCTGAAAAAACAAACAAACAAGCAAACAAAAAACAAAAAACAAAAATCTGTGGAATAATTTTGTTACATTGCATTCACTGAAGTTAAATCTTTTCATCGCGGCAGTTCAAAACTGATTAGGGGGGAATAGGTTGGCACCATCATGAAGTAGCAATATACTCTACCCAACACATTCTCAGGGTACTTTACCTCACAGCCTTTCTCATCTGAACCATCGATACAGTCTTCTTTCCCGTCACACCAGTTGTCAGCTGGGACAGGATACCCATCTGTGCATTTGGTCATGTTGGCAGGTAAAAGTGTTCGCCTGGTTTCCGAGCAAAAAGATTCATCAGTGTTGTCAAGACAGTTGTCAACTCCGTTACATACTTGGGAGTAGGGAAGACGAATGTTCGTAGTGCTGTTCACAACAATGAAAACAAAAATAATGTTTTGCACTAGATGCCACAGAGCTTTGTATGGTAAGAGGAGGGGGGAGTGGATAGCAATATATTTATACATACTTGCATACATACATACATACATACATACATACATACATACATACATACATACACACATACATATATACATATATACATATATACATACATACATACATACATACATACATACATACATACATACATACATACATACATACATACATACATACATACATATGTGCTTTTACAGTGTTCATAACTAGTGCAGTGTTCATAACTACATTGGTGAAGACAACGACATCAGGGATAATCGAGAGTGAAATGGATTGGCATTGGAGACACATTGGCTGTGTTTGTTCGGTTAGGAAAATCTGAACACTCCATAAGACTATTAAAAACTAAAACATTCATCTTTAATTGGTCGAATGGAATCTTCCCAAATACAGCATCCACCATGTTTGATATGATGAGCATTCAAAGCCGTGTGATGATTGTGGTCACAAAACTAGTGACAATCAAATTCAATTAGACTTCATTTGTTTTTACCCCCTCTTCCGCCCTCCCCCCCCCCCCTCTCCCTCCTTCCCCGACCGCAAAATCGACCATGTCTACTATTTGTTCTAGTACACGAAAACTTGCTCACAGTTTAGTAGAACACAGATTTCAGGAAAACCCGACACCGGAAATAACGTCAGGCGCTTTCCTACATTTTAAAGTCATTAACACTACTCACTACCATTATTACTTGAAGAGCATCTAGTTTCAATACTTACGTACTTACTTATCCGAACCAGCGGTCACTTGAGCTTTGGCTCTTCGACCTGACGCGATGGAAAAATATATGTATGTCTTCTTCAGTTGTTGAGGGGTTGAGTACAAGGTGTTTCAAGGATCAGGTTGGGGAGGGAGATATTCTTTGTGGAGGTCTTCGAGTGCTGCACATTCAAACAGTAGATGATGTGTTGTTTCGTATGGTATCTAGTTTCAATAGGATATGAGTTTATCACTCATATGGAAGCGTTTTAATCATAACTTTCTTCCCACCGTAACAGTGAAAACCATGAAGTGAGGCAAACTTACAGACGATGCGAGGCCAAGGTCATGATTGGATGGAATTTCCCGAAATATTGGTGAACTCTATTAAAAAAACAAGGCCATCAAAGAAATATAATGACATTAGATTGACATTAATGGAGTCTCGACATTTATTTAACTATCAATAATATTTAGACTTTACAAAAAAAGAATCGAGAAGCGAAGCCAAGTGTGACAAACAGTGACAGACAAAGTGGGAGTTGTAGTTATGTAAAGTTGTTTTGATTATGCAATGTTATCTGTTGTTATAATAAGGTCTCTGTGCAAAAACTATTCACTTCTATTGCTTTGTTATTTTAACATTTAAACAGTGCTTTTACATTGCGCTGGCTTATGAAATTGTTCTCCTCAAGGGCCGGGCGCCATGTGCGCCAACTTTGATCTTATTGTAGTGCTACATAATTGAAAAAAAAAAAGAAAAAAAAAAAAAAAACTGGAAAAAGTAACAAAAATTAGATGTTGTATTACTTACCAGATTTCATATTAGGTAAGATGCTTTCTAGTATCCTACCATCAACTGTGGTAGTTTGCGAAACGTTTCCTGGGGGGGGGGGGGGGGGGGGGGGGGGGGGGGGGGGGGGG
>JBCAUA010836297.1:0-13910 GCA_038406235.1 Peronia verruculata
AGATAGATAGATAGATAGATAGATAGATAGATAGATAGATAGATAGATAGATAGATAGATAGATAGATAGATGATATTGGTCGGTTGGTTGGTCTCTTGTTCGACTGATGGTAACGTATTTGCCTCCTTGCTCGTTACATTTTCTTTTTCTATGGATAGTTCGTTGATTGCTTCATTGTTATGTAGGCCGGCTATTTGCTTGGTTCGCTGTATGGCGAAGCAGTGAGCTGATTACGTAGTTAGGTATTCCCTCAACTAACACGATTCTTGTTTAAATGATTGGTTCTCTAATTGACAAAGTGGTTACGCCGTTACATGATTCCTTTTGTGAACAGAGATTTGGTTTCACGGTGTCATCCGTTTCTGACTAGGTGTTTCGTTGGCTGTTTGGTTCAGATGGTTTAATAATCAACAAGATTAAGTTTGGTCTTTGACTGATTTCTTATCTGACCAGATCGTTGCTCAGGTAGAAGTTTCCTCCGTTGATACTGTATTTGAATAGCTTCCTAGTTCTTTCTTAGTTAATGTGAGCAAGGAGCTGGTGGCAGGTTCTGGAGGTTATGTTGGAGACTACCAAAGGCAGGTGCATTGCTTATTAATTGTTCGTCGGCCTTTCAGCCTCCTAGGAAGCTATCTCGGCCCTAGGAATGTGCATCGAGTTTGGCATGATTAATATAGGACAGGAAGAAAATAAGCGAAAAAAGTCAAATTACTCCTGACTACCCTGCGAGCGACTACTATCTAGGCGTCCTTACAACAGGCCAAACATCCGGTAGTGGTTGAGGGTCAACTGTTTACATGGACCAGATTTGAAACACCTTAGTGCCAAAACAAACTGGGAACCAGAGGCCAACTTGTCGACGTTGAAAATTGTTATTAATGTACATCCTAATGACAAAATGAGACATTAATAATGAAACAAAAACCAATGACGTGAAAACTTTCAATCAAATTCGAATGCCAGACAAAAAATATTAATCATTTACAAACATGGCCAATTAACCCTTAAAGAACCACTCACTTATATTTCTACCACAGGTCGAGAGTCCCGATCGCGTATATTTCCCACGCCAGACCATGCTTTGTTTACCTTGGTTTCGAAACCCAAGGAAGCGGAAGTGGAGCCGTTTATATTATACTTTTTTAACGACCAAAAATTAAAGAATTTATCGAACATGGCCAGTCCGGAGGAAATAATAGTGCTCCACATAGCCGATCCTTTAAGGGTTAAGACAAGGGAGCCAAATCTGTGAGCACCTTACATGCAAAGTTCAAAAGGAGTCATCCGATCTGAGTTTCACGCACTGAAATTTCGTTGTCTCAGAATGAAAGTGTCCAAATTACAAAATGAAAACGTTACAGTTAGAGCAATTTTATTCTGGGGCCAAAATAAAAATTTGTTGCCAGCTTTCAATAAATCAGGTTACCTGATCTGTTTGTACGAAATCTTGGGCTGCCATTCAACTGATTTGCTGCAAATTTTGCACATGTACATTAAAATTTCAATTAATTCGAAATCTAAAAATATCAGAACGTTTGATGATCTGATTTATTTTATTGTTGTCGTTGTTTTGTTTTGTTTTTCGTTTCATAAAATTCATAATATTCTGGATTCAGCATATATAAGAAAATGGTTGATTTTCCGTGAATTAAAAACCCCGATATTCCAAATGTCTCAAAAATTTGAAATATCAAGAACTCTTTCTGATTATTATTAGTATTATTTTTATTATTTATTCCTCTATTCTGTATCCGTTCCGAATTCTATTTTGACGACTCCAAGAATAAATAAAGCTGATAACATATTTGCGCTGAAATATATCATTTTGAACTAATCTTAAGATTTAAAAAAAAAAAAAAATGTCAAATGAAACTTTTCATTGGATTTCCAACCTCGAAACATGGTTGCCTCTCATTGCTGGAGTTCACTCCATGTTTTTGTTTTTTTTTTCGTCCTTCTTTGTTTTTCCTGTGCATCTGCTTACATTTCTCCTTCATGTTTGCTCTCTCACCTCTTTTAGTAAAACGGCTCATATAGAATCACTTCAGAGCCCTGGAAGACCCCTATTCGGTCACACGTCTTTATCGATGAGTGTCCTGAACCTTGGCTGTGATAGATAGTCCACTTCTATATTCTGATTTTTTTTTTAAATTCTCTCATTAGGATGTGAGTTATTTATTTCAGAGAACCTGGTAAACGCTTTCTTTGATATAAGGAATATGCATTTGATCAGTGAATATCGATTGCTAATGGCACCAAATCTAAGAACCAAAGACAGCATACCAGAGGGTTCACAACAGTGTTTATGATAATGAAAGATGAGGGTTCCTTCTTTTTATTTCGAAGAGGGGCAAGGGATTAAAAATGGCGAAAATTGACAACTTGCCGCTCTCCGTTTTTAGACTGTCTCCTTTTCATGCATTAATGCATAATGATCACTGACTATCAATGAGTAATGGAACCAAAACCAAGAACCAAAGACAGCATACCAGAGGGCATACAACAGTGTTAAATACACTGAAAGATGGGGGTTCGTTCTTTTGATTTCGGAGAGGGGCAAGGGATAAAAGATGCCGAAAATGGAAAACTTGCCGCTCTCCGTGTTAAGACTACCTCCTTTTTCATACACCCATGCATTTGATCACTGAATATTGATCGCTAATGGAACCAATACTAAAAACTAAAGACAGCTTACCAGAGTATAGTATTACACTACTGTTTAAAAGATACTGAACGATGGTTGTTCCTTCTTTTATTTTCGGAGGGGGGCAAGGGATTAAAGATTCCGAAAATTGACTTCTTGCCACTCTCCTTTTTAAGACTATTTGCTTTTTCATACACTCAAGCATTTGATCAGTTAATATCGATTGCTAAAGGAACCAAATCAAAGAACCAAAGAAAGCATACCAGAGGGAACACAACAACGTAAACGATAGTGAACTATGTCGCTTCCTTCTGTTCAGTTCAGAGCAGTGCAAGGTATTATAGATGCGGATAATGTACAAAAAACGTGGGGACAGTTAAGTTGTCAAATTTCAGAATCATCTTTAACCGCACGGGCCTTCGCAGATGAAGGAAATGACCCCAATCTTTCACTATCTTCTACATTATTATGGTACCTTAGGTTATTAGTTTTTGTTCCCTTAGCGATCGATATTCACTCTATCAATTAATGTACCAGTAAAAGAAAAAGGAGATGCTGATAGCCATATTGGAAGTTGTTTTCAGAACTGTGTTTGAAAACATCCACAAAATGTTCTTTTTAGGTAGATTTGTTGTATATAAGAGAGCTGTGATTACATTTACAATGCTGAGGGTATAATTTTCCCATAAAAATAATAATTTTATAGAATGTTTATTTCAATGCCTTTTGAAAATATATAAACGTCCACCGCTGGTGAAAAGTTCAAAACCTTGTTACATCATGTACTTTATTTCATTTAAGTTGTAAAATTTCGGCACTTTTAATCGCATGCGCCCCTCACATTAATGAAGAGAATCAACCCCCATCTTTCATTATCTACAACAATGTCATCTTCCCCCTTCTGTGGTGTCAAAGGTTATTAGTTTTGGTTTAGGTAGCGATCAATATACACTGATCAAATGTAATACGGAGGTAGTCTTAGAACGGACAGCGGTTAAGTGTGAATTTTTGGCATCTTTAATCGCATAGGCCAATCCTAAATGAAGAGAATAAACCTCCATCTTTCACTACTTTAAACATCGCAAATTTGCCTCTCGGATGGAGCCTTAGGTTATAAGTTTTGGTTCAACTTGTCAAGTATATTTGCTGGTCAAGTGTACCAGTGTAAGAAAAAGGAGATAGTCTTAAAACTGATAGCAGAAAATGGTCATATTCCAGTAATTTAATCGAATGCGTTCATCGCAAATGAAGAGAATAAACTTCAATCTTTCGATATCTTCAACACTGTTTTCTTGCACCTGGTATGGAGGCTTAGGTTATTAGTCTTGGTTCCATTAGCCATTGACAGTCAGGGATCAAATGTATAAGTGTGAGAAAAAGGGGATACTCTTAAAATTGTGAGGGGTAAATAGTCAAACTCTTTAATCACATGGGGGGATCGCAAATGAAGAGAACAAATGTCAGTCTTTCACTATAGTCGACACTGTTATCCTGCTTCTGGTATGGAGATGTATTTTATTAATTTTGGTTCCGGTTGCACGTGATATTCACTTTCCGTTAAATATAGCCTTTCTATCTTTTCATTTGTGTAAAATTCATGTGGTCGAAGATGCTTCTATTGACATTTTACTGTCATTTATTTTAAGACTATTTAATCTCCGGCACTGACCCATTTGACCAGTCACTTTCGATAACTAATGATATGAGAGAAGATATGATAAGTTAATGTAAGAGAGGAAAGATCTTCGACTTGAAGGTGCTAAAAGGTGGTCGTTCTATCTCTTTATTTATCCAAGACTTATGCGATTGAAGATGCTCGTATTGACATTTTATCGCTTTTTATTTTCATACCATCTCCTTTCGGACATTGACACTTTTGACTAGTTATTTTTGGTAGGTAATGGTACAAGTCCAGGTGTGATAAGCTGGTTGATGAAAAACATGATATTAAAAGTTAATGCAAGAGGGACAAGATCGTAATAATGAAGGTGGTAAAAGGCGGTCGTTCTCTCTTTTCATTTGTCCAAGATTCATGCGATTGAATTTTCTCGCATTGACATTTTACAGCTATACATTTTAAGACTATCTTCTTTCCCACATTGACAAATTTGACTAGTAACTTTTGATATGTAGTGGGAAGATAGATAATATGATAATTTAAAAGCAAGAGAGACAAGATCTTCGTCGTTCTATCTCTGTATTTGTCTAAGATTTGTGATATCGAATTTGCTTGTATTGACTTTTACTGCTATTCATTTTAAGACATATCCTTTCAGACGTTGACAAATTTCATTAGTGACCTTTGATAGGTAAATGGACCAGATATAATAAGTTAATGTAAGAGAGAAAATATCTTAACATTAAAGGTGGTAATTAATCATTGTTATGTCTTTTCATTTGCCCAAGATTCATGCGATAGAGTAAACTCCATCCATCCATCGATCCATCCATCCATCCATCCATCCATCCATCCATCCATCCATCCATCCATCCATAAAACCATCCATCTTTCTATCCATCTATCTTTCCATTCATCCATCCATCCATCCATCTCATCCATCCATCCATCCATTCATCCATCCACGTCCATTCATCCATCCATCCACCGGTCTTTCTATCCAACCACCTACCCATCCATTCATTAATAAATTATCCATGTATCCATTCATTGCCCTTCATCATTCATTCATACAAACATTCATCATCTATCCCTCCATCTCCATCCATCTAACCATTCATTATTCATCCATCTGTCCATCCATCCACATCAGCCATCCTCCGTCCATCCCTCTTCCTCTATTTCTTCTGTTACTCTCTCTTGATTCCTTCCCCCATGGAGTGCTTTATCCATCAGTCCATCTCTATTCATCCCCTATCCACCCATCATTAACTCTATTATCTTTATGACGATTGCTGTGAAAACAATGATAACGAAATACATGTAAGTTACGCATCAAGCAAACTACTCATTAATACTCGTGATCAGGCAGCTAATAGGGTTGTATTTTGCATCGTTCGGTTACTTGTATAACGACCACATTCGCACCTCTTTCCTAAACTATTTTAAACATCTCAACATTTGGGTGTTCAGAAGATCATGAGATCTCTTTTAATCCTGATCCTGACACTAGAAGATCGTTCACGTTAAGTGTAAAACCTACAGATATGCAAGGACTCAATGTGTAAGTCTTTTTAACTCTTTCACTGTCACAAAACTCCGATTTTCGTAACTAAGTTTATGCAGCCATGTCATAGATTTACATCTAGTTGATCTATACTTCACCTACAGAATAATGTGGAGATGGTCTTAGCTAATGTGGAAGAAAATGGCGAATACGATGAGAGCGTCACTATTTCTTTTCTCTGACGCGCGAGTGGTCTCCATTGACGTTACAGCAGACTGCTGGAGTTTACAATGCATGTGTATTTGTTGATTTAGTGTTTTATTTTTAGTTCTATGTCCTGACCACAGTCGACAAGAGTGACAAGTCTACGTCCAGTCCATTAGGATTACCGGTCTATACCTTTCCGTGACAAATCTTGCTTGTTAATAAATCAGAATCCCATGAAGGGATATGCGGGGCATATCTACTATAGAGGTAGAATCTATGCCTCGTGTTGTAGATCTAGAGATGTGTAAAATAATTTAAAATATTTAGGCCTACTCATTAGTCATTGGCGGAAAATTCTGCATCTAGATCTAGATCCAGATCTCAGTCACACAGACCATGTGTACACAGTTATTTTGAATATTAGTTAACAGCTTCACTGCTATCCCAGTTTTGCAGTTCTGTGCTAATTATCTGAGATCTAGATCTAGTCAGCTCTACCAGTACTAACACACATTCAGTTGGTGTAAGCCAACCACTGTTCTACAGTAGGCTACTTTCCCACAGGTAGTCAGAAAAAGTGGCTGTTTTCCATTTTTAAGTAGGAATTGTTCCATGAACAAGGAGATTATATGCCTGGTTTGGGCTCTCTTTTTTAATATCTGATTGCTCTCATGCTAAAAAATATCACACACCAGCTGTTAACGATTGTCCCTGCTATTAAGCAGGGACAATATGCAAATGTTCTAATTTTTACATTCTGTCCTTTTCTTTCTTTTCTTAAGATGGAGTTTATTTCATTTTTGATTATTGAGGACTTTTTGCTTGTTTTGGTGAGTCAGAATCCTAGCTATTGGCATTGGGTGAACTTTGAGATTCCCACTGGGCAAAGTGAAGATCAGTCTCTATTCACCATCAGTCAGGAGACATTTATCTGAGAAGCAGCATCATTGGGACATTCGACATCTGTCAACAGACAATCTCCTCCTCCATTTGACAAGCTGTGTTAGGTGGAAAACTTATTGAAATCATAATCAGTCATGGAATATGTATAGATGTATGGAATATGTTCAGTTTGTATCTTGATGACCTCTATAAACCCTTAGATTACAATAAGTATTTAAACATTCAGTTATTTGTGCTATGGCTCATTATGAATGAAAGCCAGTTTTGCGTTCATTTAAGATAATTGATATATCTAGTTGGATATGGTGACATGTCAGACCTTTCTAAAGAGATAGCAATTTAATTGTAGATTAAGAATAAGGAGAGCTGAAGATCAATTTGATGCCATTATAAAAAAACTGGCTGATATGATATTGCAGGGGTTTGCAATATGATATATGAATACATATTTCCTCCAAGTTTCATACAAAAAGATTGCATACAAAAACAAACAGAAGTGAGTTTAATGTAGCATGACAGAATAACTACTTTTTCTCATATTTTGTTACAAAAATACTCTGATGGTATATACACTTACAGTTCATGCAAATCCAGAAAACTTTCTTGTTTGTCTTATTACAGTGCAATGAAATGTTTCTGCCAGTGACAGTGGCAGCCCAACACTAGTGGGAACCCAGGCCATTGTGATTGTTAACATCATCAGGAATCAGAACCCACCCATTTTCCAGAAGAATCAACACACAACTGAGCCAAAATGCTCAGTAGTTGGGCACTACTAGTTTACACTCCTGATCCTGATACACAGGTAAAAATTTCATCTTAATATGACTGTGTATTTTGTGAAATTTCCATTTGTCTCTGATAGAGGGCTGTAACAGTTTCACCTCAATCTGAAAATAAATAGGTCATTTTTTTACTTACTGACAGAATGCAGATGAGAAAGATCTCCCCCAGCCATTCTTTTTCTGAAGATATACTGTAAAATATTCACCTCAATTTGAAAACAAATAGGCAGTAAGTTCATCTTTTCTGAAGGCAGTCCATTGGTACAAAATTCCACCTGGTTCTGTAAAATACATTCATGAAAAATTTTGCTCTAGCTTGATAAGACAACAGCAAAAATTGTATCTTTTTTTAAAAGAGTAGACTGACATTTTCATCATATTTGAAAGAGGAGCATTTATAAACTCTCTACTTGATGAAAATTCAGAAGTAAAACAGAAAGTTTTCAACAATTTTTGTATCGGAATCTAGAACTGTCAAGAATATCAAATGGTGGAGCTTAATAAAATCAAATAAAATAGAAGAAATGAGAGACCAAGAGTGGATTTCTTGAAGTAATTATAAGTTTATAGAGCATGAAGACAAAATGGCGTACTGTAGTTATTAATTTTCATTGTTCACACACTAGCAGATAGAGCCATTTGCTCAGAAAACAAGACAGAACAATGTACAGTGGTCTCTGCTTAAGATCCCAGTCATCGGGAGACAAAAAAACAGGTTCTTAAGCAGACAGGTTCTTAGGCGAATTGAATAATTGAAAAGTTACGCAACCCATCTGACCACAGATTGTCTTCACTACTATGATTAGTTGATCGTAACCATTAGTTAAAGATTTATCTATTCAAATAAGTACAGCCTTCTTCCCTGTGTGTATTGTGATTAGATGTAGCAATAATAATTCCTGATCTTTTTAGCGTTTAGTTACATCCATGCAGTGTACTGTAAACGCTTAAATGCCATGTGAATTTTCACATAACTGTATCATTGTTGAAAATATGATATTTACTATGCTACTCTGCAGATAATCGCATGAGTAGCTGAAGTGTTTACAGACCGACCGAAGTAGCTAAACAGCTGACCAGTCAGGAGGCTAAACTTACACCTCTTATCTCTTAAGCCAATCACAAGTCCTGTCCCACGTGTTGTCAAATAAAGAAATGCTTACAGGTTAGTCAACAATGTGGCCTGATTAATCAGTCATACATCAACCACCACTTCCACTCCCTTGTCTACCTGTTCCCTCCACCCCCATCCCCATTTTACTGCACATCTAGCACTGTGCGTTTCTCTCAAGTGGACATTACGGGAAGTAAAATTATACCATAAGTACTCAGATATCTTGGTCCGCCACCGGGCTCTTAGACAGATTTTTTTACTTGGGAACGCCCAGAACCGGTTCTTAGGGGGGTAAATTATAGAGGAAAAATTCCGTTTTGCAGCAGAGGCGGGCTCTTAGGCGGAGAGTTCTTAGGTGGAGACCACTATATATTTATTCATATTCATCAATTATGAAATCAAACTTCAGACATTATAATCTTACTAAGAACCAGTTATACAGGTAGTTGTAGACTTATGACTGCGTTTGGTTACAACTGACGGGTTGTAAACCGATCTGGTCATAAATTAGCCAATGTTAAATTCCCGTAATTATATTATTCTGTGTAAATGATATTGTAGTCACCATATAAGTCAAGAAGAGTCAACCTGGCTTGAAAATTTGGCTTTCACTTCAAAATCAAGATGTTGTTTATATATATTTGCTTTTTTCAATTGTTTAGTTAGTTGCCAGTTGGACAATCTTTTTCTATTTTATTAAATAAAGTCATATTCTATCAACATTTTTTCAGTTCATTATTTCATTTTTGTTCTTTAAACGTGGTTTTCATTTTTCTTGAAATTTTTATACCTTTAAGGGTTCAAGTCAAACACTGCATACTACAGTACAGATCATTATGTGCAAAATGTTGCTGGGGTGCAGAACCTGTCATACACTATACTTTTCTACCATCTGTCAAACAAGAGTGATGCCTGCCGACCAAACAGTCGTAAAGTCACTCAATTGTAAGCCACATAGGTTGTACGTCGACAACTACCTGTGCTTGGTTCTGATAAAGTGACAACGGTGTAAATCTTCTCGTCATTTCATTCCAGACACGATTTAACACTGTAACATATGATATCTTTTGAGATGCTGCTGCACCAACTTATTTTGCCATCAGTACCTTCTCTGGTGCTATCACCCTGACCCAGAGCACTGCATCAGATCCCTCTGACAAGTATACTGTAAGTACATTCATATCCCAGACAAAAATTTATTGGAACCCTTTTCAGCTCTTCTCTCCCTTTGGTTTTTTATTTCCACACAGCATCTGTTGCTATTTCAATCTATATTTCCTTGTTTATGTGGCCAGAAAAATTTCAGCTGCTCCTTTCTGATTGTTTTGAAGGACATTCTATAGTCAGTCTCTAAATTTGCAAATCAAACCTCTGAAGTGCCGCTTTTGCGAATCGGCGCATCAAACCTCTGAAGTCTACATATATATATATATATATTGCATTCCAGGAACTTATTGTGTACAGTACTACTGGCAATGGTTCAGCCCTGGTCTTCTTCAGTCTGGAGCCAACAGTGGAGCTGTGAGAGTTAGGAATGATCTGAGACAGGATTATTTGAATCATTAGGTGGTAAGTGAAGTCGTCAATTAGAATACATGTTCTTGTCACCAGATGCTTTACATTTAGCAAGCATGATTAGAAAAAAGATACTGTTTTACAGGTTATTTTGTTTCTGAAAAATACAACACAGTGACATGGGCCCATGAATGTCAGATCTGGGACAAAGGTCTACATTTGATTAAAGAATATTCAATCAATTTCTGTAGGACCAAATGATTTTATTGTAATTTACATCATGAGATTTATTGTACTTTCCATCTGAATAGAAATAACCATCTCAGAATGATTAAGTAATGCATAATGGTTTGTTCAATTTATTTCTAAAACCAGAAAAAGTACTTGTTTGACTAATACAAACATACATGGTGAACATTCTAAATAAAGCAGTCAGTTCAAAATGCAAGCCTCAAGAAAATCATTTGTCAAATCTCAATTTTATGTACTTGTTTATCGCTTGTGTCTCTCCCAGTTGTCTGCCCATGCTTATAATACCCTTTAGCCTGGTAATGTGGGTGCTTCCACCGTCACCGTCATTGTGATTCACAACACAAATGCACCAGTCTTCAGCCAGGTAGTGTACGAAGAGACGGTAGTCGAATATCTAGCTGCTGGAGGCCTCTAGTTCAAGTGGTTGCCAATGATGGTGATGTGGTATGCCTGTCTTTGTGAACTGTAGCATGCACGTCATATCACTATTTCTTCACTAATTAAATTTTACATCTGTGTATTGATAACAATGATATGCTTCATATCTGGTGTTTGCACATTTCTGCATAGTAAACTGATTGCAATGCATTTCCTTATGGACAAGTAAACCATTCATATTCACATTCTCATATGACTGTAGAGATTTTTTTCCTTAGTTATTAATATCCATACAGTAATCTCTCATTTGCCTGGTGCATAACAGCTAAGACCTGGATGGAAAGACCGATAATGTAACACTACTCCCATACTGTACATAGATAACCCTAATACAATAATAATAATACTTAATACTCGAGAGGGGACAGCTATAGAACACAGACAAGAGGTAGCACACACAACGGTGTTGAGGCAGTAAATTGAGTTTGGCTTGGTTTGGTGGTGTGTGAGTGGTATGTGGGAGGACAATGTGTGTGGGAGGAGCAGTTCCTGGAACTGGGTCAAGCTGAGCCAACAGTCACTGCACCAGTTGTGCTGAATACAGACTTATCCATCTGAAAGACAAATAATGCATCACTCGCCAAATGGATTGGTGACGACAAATAACATTGCACGACAAATAACTCAACGATGGATAAATGTGGATTTACTGTAATTAGATCAAGACATTTAGTCCCCCTCATGGTAAAAGAGGTTAGCAAGTTGATAGCTCCAGTTAATGAAATTTATATTGAACACCCCAGATAAAATGAGATCTAAATGTATATGATGAGGTCTTGGATTTCTTTTAAAAATAGCTGATATTTTGATGGGTAGCAGTTATCAGGCTGATAGTCTTGTCACCAAGTTTGCAGTGACTAATAATGTCATGAACAGCTTAAGAGTAATGAAGAGACCAATTAAAGGAGATCCATAGCCAATAATTTTTTGGGTAGTTTTCTTTCAGGATGTTCCATCTTACAAACCTGTTGGATGTTTCAGGTTCTCTGGATAATGTCTACATCTCTCCTAACGCTGATGCGTTCTCTCTCTGCCATACACTGTCTTAGAACTTCATCAACTAATACACAGTATGTTTGTCTATTGTGGATACTGACATTGGAAATTTTAGATATCTTACAGCAGTTTTTTATGTTCATAGAATATTATAAACGAAAACTTTATATTCATATTATATTGATAAATATTGCTTGTCCTCGCACCAAGACATAGAAAAACAAAAGGAAACAGCAGATTTACAGCTCTTTTCATGTGATTTTCCAACTTTTACTCAAAGCTTATGTATGGCACATTATGCAACATTTAGGAGAATCTTCTATTAGTAATTAAGTACTTGTAGAAGTAAGAAAGAATTTGTCCTCACCTCAAGTTGCATCATTAATTATACTCACCTCAAGATATGATTTGTAGTATACATTTAAAAAGGTGCTTAAAATCTTTAGATGAAGAATCTCTTGTTAATTCTTTTTTATATTGTTATTTAGCATTCTGTAAAAAAAAAATTAACAAAACTGACAATTATTTGCACGAACATTCAAACTCAATGAAAAAGCAAATGTGAATGAAACATTGTTAAGTGATCACCATCAGTATTTATATTTCCATGAAAGAGGAAGCTGTAACAGTTACTTACATGAGTATCATATCTGAATTCTGACAGCAAAAGAATTTGCAATATTTTTTGTCTCTCTCAGTGTGTTGTCCATGGCAATGACCAGCTCAAGAACCCCCAGGTCACCAATGCCTCAGCGACCATCAATGTCTCACTCTCACATAGTCAGCCACCACAGTTCAGCAATACCCCTTATAGCTTCGGCATTGGAGAGAGGACAGGTGCAGGAATCAGTGTGTACTAAGTCACTGCTTTTGATGCAGATCTCAAGGTGAATGCTGCATGAAACTCATTGCTCAAAAGTTAACTGAAAATGTAAAGGGCCAATTTGATGAACATCTACTCAATATAGATTCCACTGGAAATCTTCCCCAAATATCATTTATCTAAGTAAGAATAAATCGGCTCATAAACCTTTAGACATAACTGTCATTTGTTGAAGTTGAATAAACAAACCACAGTACCAGCAGTTGTCACCACAGACACTGTTAGGGTTAATTTACTTGTAGTTACAAAATTCTATCCTTGCCTAGGGATGTATATCATTCAATATCTAATTAATGTCTTAATTCAATGTCAAGTCCACCGTGCTGAGTCCACGTCATAACTTGCCTGTCACTACAGAAACTTGTTTTATGTGTACGAAATGGAAAAACACTGGTTGTAATGAGTGTGGTTTTGAAATACTTTTGTCATCCTTACCTCTATTTCAACCTTTGTAAAACATGTTTCCTCCAATATATTGCAAAGATATTACACATTGTAGCACAATAGCATACTGGGTCCTAGAAACGTTTTTTTATTACTACCTAACATTAAGTAGAATAGCCGTTTGCTGTTAGAGCTGAGCTTGCTCCTTCTGCTGTGTCAAAATCATTGACTTCCCTCAGTCATAAGACATCTCATAATGATCTGGTTCTCAGGGGAATCACCAATGATGTCCACAGTTAGATTCTGTCACTTGTCACACTGCCTAGCTGCCAAATTACGCTAATAAAGCAATGCTGGTCTGTGTTCTTGCTGAATAAAATCAGGCAGCCTAAACAGACCTGATCATTCCAAATGAATTTCAGTGCTATGGTTATTTTTTAACAAATACTGAATGAATATCAATGCTGCAGGTGTGTTTGTTGGTGAAAGACTTAATTTTCCCCTTAAAAATGGTATTTGCTATATTTTGTGTCTGTCTAACTATACCTTTACTTTTGTCTTACTCATCAGCTGTCATTTTCACAATATATATGTCTCGCGGCCAGTTGAAATGAGACGTAAGTCGCTGGGCTAGAACGGAGAAATCAGGCTTTGAATGTGATG
>JBCAUA010836308.1:0-12500 GCA_038406235.1 Peronia verruculata
CAAATAATTCACAAAGTCACAAGGTGGCATCGGATTTCACAAGATCTTGTGAAAAATCACTAGGAGTGGCAACCCTGACGCTACGTGCATCGATAGATTAAGCACAATATATACAATGTTCCGTAATTTCGGTTGAGAATGTACCTAGACTACGCAATCTTTATGTTTATGTTCATTGTGGATCCCCTAAATTACATTAATAATGAACGCTTCAAAGCACGATTTCTCAAAATTACAAAAAAAAAAAAAAGGAGATCGAACAAATGAACTGAGGTGACGCTGTGAGTCTTTGTGTTATGGAAGTGCGTGCTTGTGAAATTATTTAAACATTTTCTTTTTTCCTTGTTTTTAGCCAAACCTTCAGCGCTTGTTCTCTGTGGGGATGAGTGCTTCTAATAGTTCATTTACACTAATTTTAGCATTAATTTACCACGACAATGGATAGTAACTCACGGTGCCATTCAGACATTACTGATGAAAAAAGAAAAGTTCTAGAGGTCAACTCCTGCAGAAAATAAGCAAAATATTGGACTTTTTTTCACTTCATCTGCCTCACGCCTTGGACTGACGGAATGATATTGTGGTTTTCTCAAAACGAGTTTAAATGACCTCAGCGTTTGTACTGTGACCGCAACGCGTGCTTTTCCCCCCTAAGCAGACTTATAAGTTATAATCTGTATTCTGCTTTGGTGCCGTAAGGGCTAAAACTTCGGTTGGGTTTTCTCTTCTGCTCCTGCAGTTTCTCTTCTGACTGATTCTCGTGAGTAATTCATGAACAAAGATTATTTATTGCAGTCTTAACACGTGACGAACAGTGGTTTTTTCACCTTGTTCTGTACATCATATTTTAGGAGATTGAGATATTCTATATCTAGTTTGCGAGCTTAGTTCTTTGTTGTTTTATGTCAACATTTGGACTATTTGGAGATATATATGTCATATGAAAGAGGAATTCTAAATCTAATGTAATTATTTCACCATTCACTCGCCCGTACAGGAGATATGTTTTGAAAATGATTTTGTCCTATCTCCTGTGTGACGCAAAACATGAAACATACATCTTCTTCAAAATGCAAAAAAATGGAGTTAAAACAAGAGAGAGCTGACCTCACAAGCTATGAATCATAACACGGACCAGTGGTCGTGCGAACAAAGCTCCTCTATCGTTTCCACCTTTATCTGGGTTGTACAATTTTAAGGACAGACATCTTATGAAATAGCTAATGTTCCAAATAAGCGTAGAATCATTGACAAGATTTCAGGCATTGGCCTTACAGAAATATTTCAAGTATATAATTAAGGCAATATACAAAAACATAGGGAAATTACCATGTTCTCGAATGACTTTTTTGTATCGCTGCTATGATTGAATTCTGTTCTTGTGTAACTCAAGAGCTTAATTCTAATGGAATGATGGGTTTTGTCAACGATATTCAGCTGCTTATGAGATAATTGCTCATTAGATGAATAATTTAATTTTTTTTCATATAATTAGCTGATTATATTATTAAATTCTATTACATAAACCATTCACCAACTTTATTTTTTGCTATCTAATCAGCATCAATCTTCGTTTTACAAAAAAACCCTTCTCTTTCATAATCAGCAGACCTCCTTTTGTTCTGTGTCGTCAGAGCAGTGCTAAACACAGTCTGTAATTCTGACTCGCATTCTAGTAGGACTGTAGGGAGAAGAGCGTTCTTGAACATTGCTGGTGATATCGCTGACTCTGCTATTGTCAATATCTACTTTTCTCATGTTATGGCTCAATTCTGATAAAGCAGATAATAAAGTGCTCTCTCTCTCTCTCTCTCTGTCACTGTAAATTGTGAATCAAAAATGCTAAAATATTTACAAGAAATGACATTTCTCTCGATGAAAAAACAAAATGCTAAAACAAATGAGGTCAGTTCCATTACCTTTTTCATTTTTTTTTTCATATTGAGTGCTACAGGTTGTTGTTTGTTTCTGTTAGTATATTAGTTTAGTTGCTGGTGTACAACAGGTCTTATTTTTTAAGTTTTTCATTCCTGAAATAGTAGGATTATCTCGGCATTAAGTAGCTGCCTGATTTTGATGAGAATTTCTGTGGGTAGAAATTTGGAATATGGAAATTTTGCCCGGACAGCGGCACGCGGCCTATTCTTTCACCGATATGGGTTTTCGATCTTTGTGTGTCTTCCCATCCCCCGATGCAGAACCCGTTCGTGGATCCCGGCCGGTTTTCTGCATGAGTAGACACTAAACCACAGGACCTATGCCCCCCTCCCTCCCCCCCCCCCCCCACCCGGACGGCAGGTCTTAAGTTTTAAGACACCCTTATAACATACTAATGACATTACCTTTTCCATTTAAATCGCCCCTAATAACTTCATTTTCAACAGAAACATGCTGATATACCGTCTCCTTAAAAAGAAGTGGTTCTGTATCTCGATCGCATGATTATCATAATGATGACTGAGGAAGAACTCTTCACACTTTCGTTTATCATACATCTAGTTACAGGATTTATCTGTACCCGACTTTAAATAGATCACAGATGTCGATCAAATTAGCTCTTTTCATTGGATTGATAGTGGAAAGCACCACAACAAAGCCAAAGAGTTAGAAATGAAAGTCCTGTAATGTCTAAAGTAGAGACCATAAACAAGGAACATAGCCATCTAAATAGTCTGTAACCAGTTATTCTAGGTGGTCTGGCAGATAATTGCGGCTATTATATAACGGGGAAAATGGACAATATCCAAGTCGTGTATGATAATTTAGAGGAGTAGAATATTTTATTATTATTATTATTTTTTTGTAATGCCATGATTATATTGTACGAGACATGAAACGGCTGGGAGACAGAAAAGATCGGAATAAATACTTCGGCGTCCTCCACCAACGGGGCGTTTGGCTCTACTAGACGCAGTCAAGACACAAACACATACAGACATTTACAGACGTACTCACTCACACATCGTTTCCTTCCACATACAAACAGATCTTACCCTCCCACACACCCCCACAAACACTAGGACACACACACACACACACACACACTCATACACTCTCACACACTCAAAGCAAAGCACTCTTTAACTATGGCAAGCCATCTTTGCCACTGAATCAAATAGTGAGCGCCAATTAGTTGCTGGCCTTTTAGTGTTTTGTTTTTCCTTTCGGAGCCATAGAAGTATCAAAATGTGTTAAATATATCACGCATAGACGACGGGCTTAGAATTGAAAGTTGTTATGTTAAAAGTTAAAAGTTAAAAGTACCATCCCCTGACCCCCCTAGAGGGGAAATTGTCTTGGCCATTTCAGACCGCGTCGCCGCAGTGCAGCGCCACTGTACTTCGCCTGATATACATCAGGTACCCGTTTTACAGATTGGTGGGCTGAGGAAAATTGTGTGTTAAGTATCTTCCCTAAGGATACAACGTGCTACCGTTACGATTCGAACCACCGACCTCTGCTTCCAAAGGCCGCAGCACAAACCACTGAGCTGGCACGCCTTATACTGGTACATTTTTTTAAGCACAGACAGAATAGCATAAACACAATGAAAATGTAAACATAAAAACCGTGAGTTGCCAAGAACAGTACGGTACGATTTACCACTGCCTCATGGCAAGGAACTAGGCTGATAATGTTTCACACAAATGAGGAATAAAGACTTAAGTGATAGCCTTTATTGTACAACGGTAGGATGACTCCAGAATAAGATAGAATAATGATAACTGGTCTTCAAAAGGTTATTCCATTGACCGTTGATGAGACACAATATATCAGCTTGATAGATAAGAATTAAGATGCATTCATCCTTACATTCGGACGAAAGTATCATTAAAATAGCATCAAAATTAACAAGGCATAACATATCGTCAGCTTAATAAGTGTACCGCAAATGGCACAAATGAATTTATTCTGTAACGCTTGCAATTTGTATTTTCAGTTGCTCTGTGATTGCCAGCAGCTATGCATGTCTATTTGACAACGATAAAGTTCCTTTCTTGTCAGGGTTACTGTATTCATAAATATTGAAGATAATGAAGCCTCATACATTTAATCGTACTTGTTGCTCCGGGTCTATGTAATCTTAAAAAAAATAATAACTCATCCACATATAATTTAATTTATTCTCTCACTGAATGTCGTCAAGTGCTGAATTCTTCAGACATTGTAATAAATAGGAATGCTTGAGGAATACCAGAAATAACGCATTAAGAGGTAAATTGGTGACTTCTTTATTGTTGAGTTTTATTTCTTTATTCTTTGCTTTTTACCTGTCTCTATACTTTGTGCATGACTTTATGAATACTACTTAAATTTGAATGGATTTACATATGACTTGAGGCGAAACTGCACAGAGCTAGGAAGGACCATTACTTCATTACGTTTTGGAGAGAGATTAAAGACTGCATTGGCTACACTGTCGTCCTGGTGGTCATCAATGTTGTTTGATCTCGATATGATGTACTTGCTGACGACAAGCTTGTCATTGCAAAACTTTAGCTCTGTCTCTGTGTGTGTGTGTGTGTGTGTGTGTGTGTGTGTGTGTGTGTGTGTGTGTGTGTGTGTGTGTGTGTGTGTGTGTGTGTTGTACGGCGGAATCAGGGCTGAAGCTTTACAGCTTCATTTTCCTAAGCAAGAAACATTTGTTGTCTAGAATTATAATGTGAACGGTCAGTGATCGTGTAAAATAACACTGCCGGTGTCGTCCACATAAGGCCTCTTCTAAATCAATAGTCATTTCAGAGGTGTAATGGAAACTTTTGATAGGAAAAGTGTAGCAGTAGGAATTAACAATCTGTGCGAGAACAAGATATTTTAAGGAGTTCAAAGTGGCGTTCATTCGCTGGGCTGAACCACATTCAAATAATAATAATAATAGACACATGCACAGACATTCTTGGTTGTATTATAAGTAAGCTCCCAATGGTCACCGTTTTTTTTTTTTTTATTTTGAAGATAGATGGAAAGTGTCTAAATTCTTCCTTGTGAGCGCACAGAGAGTTGTTTCCATGTCAATTATTTGTATAATTTTATAACCTGATCTAACAACTTCCTTTATCGATTGAGAAAAACAAGGAAAATGAAAGGTTCACTGGATCTCCTCCATGACAGGGTAAGAAAAAAAAAAATGGTCATACAATGGAAGAGTGACCACAGTTTTTATCAACGTAGATGAAAGAAATGCATCTATATATGTATCTTGAACTAGTAAATTGTTCATTGTCTCTATTCCAGAACAAATATTTCTCTGAGCAAATTGACCGAGGTTCAGAAGCCTACCATTCATCTGATACAGCGCCTCACAAAGGCCGAGAATCTGATGTCGCTCTTGTATATTGTATGATTCCACTGGAAATGAATTAACCCATTCACTCCTTTTCCTACAACTCTATTCGTAATAGACAAATTATTATTAAATATTTAACATATTTCTAACTGTCCAGACCTATAAGATTATCGTAGGTTCTGAATTTAACTTTCTTTTTTTCTTTCTTTACAGAATTATTCGATCGTGTACTACGTAGGCACGGCCTGTAATGTTCTCAGTCTGTTGTGCCTACTGCCTGCATGCACCATCTTCATCGCCTTCAGGTAACCCAGTGTTCTATAACATCATCAATGGCTAACACTCTTTGAGCTCAGTATTATTGATGTAATCATAAAAACTGCCATGCTGGGCAGTGATTAAAAAAAAAAAAAAATTTGTGAAATAATCAACGATTGTATTTTTATTTTCACGACATTTGAAAATCACTTTCATATAACACTTGTCTTTCATTTTCATCATTAGCAATAGCCTTGTTATTGCCTCTTAAAAAGGTTTAGGTTATACCCAAGAATCACATAACGAGCTAAGGATTGTATGTTGTATATTTTAATTCGAAATCAAAAATTTATGGCAACAAAGAAATGAACAAAAACATCCACCAGAACGTGTTGTAGATCGTGTTTGTCTAGTTGTGATTATAATGTCAACTCTTACCTATTAATATTCATTACGTTTCATCCCGTTCCATAATGTTCTTATTATCCCACTTCACGTTGAGTATTTTTTATGCTTCCCAGGAATCTGAGAACGTTTATAAGTGTTTCCTGTGGGTCTGTCGGGGTAATATTGGATTGTAAAGCGCTCAGAGCCTGCACCGTACGGGGATAAGCGCTGTATAAATGCTCTCTATTGTTATTATTCTTATTACTCTGTTCTCTACCAATCGCAAGAAATTTCTTTTGACTGTTATTTAGAAATGTGTAGACATAACTGTTGTCTTCTATTGAAAGCCTACTTAACCAGAGAAGCTGTAGTGGAATAATAAGAGTTTAATATAAAGTTTAATATAAAGCCAGATATTTCTTTTTCAGTTTATAAGGAGCAATATTTCAATATTGTAATCATGATTATTGAAAAACTACATAATATTGTAAAAATAAATAAATTTATTATTTGTCCGTTTTTTGAAAAATGTCATTACCACTCATCATTTATCTCAGGCATGTTATATATATTGCACTATTCTGAATCTTCAAAGTTATCGTCAGACTTCAGTACATAACACAAAGATCAATAAAATGAACAATGACAAGACGTTAGTCTGCAGAGGTTGAGTTGGTTTGAAATATTTCACAGGTGCTTGCACATGGGCAAAAATTTTGCTGACACCTGTCTGTAGAGTTAAAATTCCTGTTTGGAAGTTGGTCAAGGACTGCGTTAGCTGCTAATATGATTTCACGTTATGCTGCTCGACTAGGAGTGAGGAGGGAAATTTGGGCGGGGGGGGGGGGGGGTATTTGAAATCTTCGTACTCGTGTACTGGGTCAGTTAGGGCTGCAATAAATGTTTCCTCACGCATAATTCCATAGCAATATTCTGAATACAATGAAGAATGTCGGAGTTGTGGCAGAGATCAATATTACGTCGTTCCATCTAAGTGGAAGTTGATTTAACTTGTACAGCTTTATTACCTTTGACATTCATATTTAAAGTGCACTGACGAAACATACGAGTGAAAAGTAAATGGAAGGGAGAGTGAGAATGTTATTCTAGTGCTGACAATGATGTGTCCGAGTTGACGAAAAAATTTGATGGATGAATAAAATATGTTGACAATATACAAATATACAGGCAAACGGAGAAATCAGTTTGAAACATCTTAAAAGCCATTCTTTGCTATCCTCAGAACAACTATTTTGCAGAGATGTTTTGTCCATTTTATTAAGAGCACCTGAAGATTTTGTCTCGCTGCCTGTAGAGGTAGCGAATATTCTCCTCCTTAATCAGTAAGGCTGGCATTTTTTTCCAACTACATGTATGTCCTAAATTTGTCTCTAGTCAGTTACGGAGACAGCACAGAATTCGCATTCACTTGAACCTGTTTGCTTCCTTTGTGATGACGAACTGTGTGTGGCTGGGCTGGGACCACCTGATTTTCCGAGACAGGATCGAGAACCCTCAGGAGGAGGCAGTGATGCACCAAAACACGGTACTGCATGGGAACTTGTCGGATTTCATCGTCCTTTTTATGTCACAGATTATAATTTCACAACAAAGTGATCTTTTTTTTTTCTAAAGGTAAAATATCATGTCACTTTGTTAGGGAAAATGCAATTTTTCTTTGGCCTCCGTTGCTTATTAGCCTTGATTACCTTTAGCTATAAAACACTCGGCATTATGTAGTTCAGCACAGCAAGCGCAGTCATCGAACGCAACAGAGTTTTGTTATAAACAAACACACATACACACAATCAATATAGCTCTATATACGGTTATAACGATCATTTCATAATATGATGTAAGGTTTTTGTCTTTACATAGAACAATCTAGTAAATATTGAAAAATGATATTATGAGCACAGACTAGTTTCTCTTTTCGTCACAAGGAGCACAATTATTTCAGGACATAATTTATTATCCTATTACTGATTTCATGATCACTTTCAAATCACTTTCAAACGCTGCTCTTAAGGATAAATAATCCCAGTATTTAATCACAATGGTAAAGGGCTCAATTTGGGGTAAATATTGTAACTTACTAAAATTAAAGAAATTGAGCATTACGAGTACAGTTGTGCGCTCTACTTGCCTAAGGAGCATGAACGCTACTTAATTTCCCAGTAGCTACACGAGTCCATCATTTTGCTTTTTCTACGTTGCAGAAGTCGTTCTTTGAGGCCTATCAAAGTTCCAGCTAGATACTACATATGTTGAAGTACCCAAAGCTGACAACCGAGAGAACCAAATATAATCTTCTTTTCCTGGGTATATCTGAGATTCGAATATATACAGGTTCCCTCCGAGCTGTTAAATATTTATCCTAAAACTATCAAGTTTCACCCTCTATGCTTGATCGGATAAAAGTAAATGTACTTTCAGTCCTGGTAATTTCTTTTTAACTCATTTTGATCATACTGGACAAATGGTGAAAACGGGACAATTTACTTTCTGACGTTAAACAAAAAAATCAAGTAGCATTTAGTTTGGGGGAGGGGGAGGGAGGGGGGGGGGAGAGTGCCTGTCCATTACAGCTTGGGGAAAAAATGAATTATAACTCGCGAGCTCAGTTCTCTATTGCTCGATCTCCATTTAATTTTTGCATTCTGAGAAAATAGATGTTTAATATTTAACAACTATTTTTGTACATAGAAGATAGGACAAAATGATTTTCAAAATCTACCTGTTTGAGCAAGTAATCGGTGAAATAATTATATGATATGGTAGATTTACTATCCCTCTTTCATATGACATGCATATTTCCAAATAGCCCAGAAGTGAGGACAGAGCAACAAAGACCTGAGCTCGCGAACTGTATGATATAATTTGAAACCGTTATCGTTATGACAGCATTAATAATAGTCTCAGCTTGATTTTGGCTTTAGCTGCTATCTTGGAATGGTTAGAGGAAATATGGAGTAAAAAAAAAAAAAAATACAATGCCAAAGACATGCCATCGTTGATCCTGCCAGTACGAAATAAAATGGTAATTATGAAGGTGGAATTTGGTGGGAACATATTTATTGGTAGAAAGTTTGAGAAAGAAAATCATACAGACTGGCTGTCAGAATTAATAAGTGTTTAATAATAAAAATGTTATCAGTATAAATGGGAATTTGGGAATTTGACAAGGCGTCAGATGGCTTGAGCTCAGGACTTGGCATGTTAATTCTGTGGTATCGTGTGTTTTAATCTAAGTAACATTTATTTTTCAGCCATAGAATAACAATTCATGTGTTTAGGGACTGAGAATGTGAGCTACTTCGGAGCAAAAAGATGCAACTGCAGTTCTACTACTTTGAATTGCGCTCTCAATAATCTAATGCTCATAGTCTAATGTTTAAATTTCTAAGATATTTTCATCAATATTAACTTGTCACAGGAGATGAATAGATAGGTGGATGAACAGAAATGTTGACGGTACACAAGCCCACTATTGAATCTTATCATTTTAATGGATAGAGAAATTGAACATTGAATTGCTTGAAATTATCTTTTGCCATGTCTGCTTATGTTTGCAGAGTTTTTGCCGTGTTCTTTACGTCATATCTCGATATTCGTGGACTTGCAATTTCGTCTGGATGTCTATAGAGGGATTTCATCTGTGCCGACTTATCAACCACGCCTTCAAGACGCCCAAATCGATCCGGAGCTACTATTTCATTGGTTGGCGTAAGTATCTGACGACTTAAGTCATCGTCATTATCATTATCATCATCATTATAAATTTGTCTGACTATATATTGGACTGTCATTTCATATCTAACTTGATCCCTTAGAAAATAACAAAATTACCAGGAGAATCGATAAGATAGATTATTTAATGATCTGGTCGATCATCATGAACATCTTCATCATCTTATGAAATATAAGAAGACTGTCTAACCGGCAACTAATTAAAAAAAATTAAAAAGGCAAATAGCATATAAAGAACTAAAAAACTTGCTTTTGAAGTTGATATTACTGCCAAATCTTCAAGTCAGTTTGCCTCTTCTTCAGGGCAAACAAAGTAAACATATATAAATATAAAACTGGATATCATCATCATCATCATCAACACCAACAACAACATCATCGTTTTATAGCAATGGCTTGAATTTCATGAAATAGACTGGCAACCAGTAAGTAAGACAATGCATTAAATTAGAAAAAAAAAACAGAAAAAGAATATGAAGAATTCTGAACCTGAAATCCTTCCCGGGCCATCTTACGTCGCATAGGGCTGTCACAATCTTCTTCAGCTCTGATCTTCTCTGTGCTGTTTCAACCAGTTTTCTCATGCTCTCTACACCTGCTTCTTTGATCTCACCCATAATAAGTTCTTCTAACTGTCTCGTCCAGTCTACCCCTGGTTCTCTCTTCTGCCTTCGATTCCCAGCTCAGCGCTTGTTTTAATATTCTATGTCTTCCCTTCTATACGTGTGACCGATGTAGCGCCATCTTCTTTTCTTAATTATTTTTGCAATATGGGGCTGATTTGAAATTTCCCTTATGTCTAGTTCTTCTGTTGTTTTAAAGTCATTCCATTTAATGCCCATAATTTTCCCTGGATATTTGTCTTCAAAGCCAGTCAGCCTCCTCTTTAGTTTCCCTTGTGTGTTTCCAGCTTTCACAGACATATGTAAGCGTTGATAAAACATTTGAATTGAATATTCTGAGCTTCGTTTTTACTGAGGCCAATTTGGAATTCCAGGTCTTGCTTAGGATTCTGAATGCTGTAGCAGCCTTTCCATTTCTGATGCTGATTTTCTTTCTTTTTTTTTTTTTATGTCCTTCCCTGGTCTACACAGCTTCCCACATATGTAAACTGGCTGACTTCCTCAATTCTTTTTCCTTCAAATAAAAATTGGGCCATCATTTATTGTTGATTTTTTTTAAGAGGGTTGTTTTTTTCAAAGTTGACTTGTCTTCCGACTTTCTCACCTGCTTTAGTCAGCTTGGATATTTTGTTTACATTTTGTTTTCGGTTGTATTGCCAGGTAGAGCTATGTCGTCCGCAAAATCTAGGTAGTTGGTTACTGGCAACCCACTGTATTTCTGAGTCTTTCCTTGTGCACTATTTTCATAACAAGGTCAGTCTCTATGCCGAAAGGGAGTGGCGACAATATGTATCCCGGTTTGACACCTGTTTTTATTTCAAACCATCTACGTAATCCGTCATCGGCGTTAATTGCACATAGATTGTCTCTATATAATTCATTTATGATGATGATGATCTTTGTGGGGAGGCCATAACATTTTATGATCTTCCAGAGAGAGTTATTATGTAAACTCTATAAAGGCTTATTTAAAGTCATTAAAATTGATGTATTTGAGTTTCTGCCTTTCTACATATTCTTCGATAATTATTCTCAGGATAAAATTCTGATCCACACAGCTTTCACCGGTTCTTCTCTAAGTGATTTGTCGACTGCGTTCCTGATTCTCATCAATATTATCTTGGTGAAGACCGTTGACGATACAGACAGAAATGTAAATTATCTCCAATTGTTACAGAAGAGTTACAAAGCTGAAAATTGATGACATTACTAGAGCGTCTAATGTCAAGCTTATGTGGCTCCTCGGGGGGGGGGGGGGGGGGACATCATCACAGTGGCCATCATGATCATTGTCAGTATTTTACAGAAATGTGCTGAATTTTGAGTCACAGATTGTCAAATGGCAGCTCACTCAATACATTAAATAAACAACAATATAATGCCTTGCAGGAACTCCGTGACCCACTCCTTAACCTTTTTTTCATGGGGACAGACATTTAGAATGTGTTTGGTGGTTGTGTTGCTAGAAGATTTTTATTCAATTATTAGCCTGCCAGACAGAGTAGAGCATGTCTTTGCGTACAATGCACGTCGCACTACGAGACACTGGATGAGATAATATCCAGAATCCCTAGCGCCGGAGGACTGTACATACTAGGGGATTTCAATGCTAGAGTGGGAGCCGACTGCGACACCTGGCCTTCTTGTCTCGGTCACCATGGCATAGGTACGATGAATGAGAACGGACAGAGACTGCTGGAGCTGTGCTGCCACCACGGTTTGTATGTGACCAACACACACTTGAAGTGTAAGGAACACCTTAAATTCTCTTGGAGACACCCCCGGTCTCGCCACTGGCACAAGCTTGACCTCGTCATCACCAGGCGTGCGGACCTGCACAGCATCCTTCACACGAGACGTTTCCACAGAACAGACTGCGACACAGATCACTCCCTCATCTGCAGCAAATTGAGGCTGATGACCAAGAAGATACACCGCTCCAAAACCAAAGGTCCCCCGCGTATCACCACCTGATGTACAAGGAAACCGTAGAGAATACAGCTGTTTGAAAATGTCTTTAGTGAGAAGCTGTCTGCTGACACTCTCAACAGAACCGATGTTCACAGCAAAGAGGAGGGGAGTCGGGAGGTCATCATATACATATCAGCACTCTCTGCACTGGGGAAAATAGAACGCCGAAACGTATAGTGGTACGTAGGAACATGGAGGATGCAGCCAATCACAGGAGCAAAGAG
>JBCAUA010836319.1:0-13908 GCA_038406235.1 Peronia verruculata
TGTGAATTTAAGTCTATGTTATCTGGCAAGTTTTGCAACTTTTAGCGCAACTTTTAGGTTTTTTTGCAACTTTTTAGTGCAACTTTTTCAGATTTCCAGCACAACTTTTGACCACTTTTTTCACAACTTTCTGGGGGGCCAGGCTTAGGCCATGGATCTTTGTGCACAACACACACTCAAGAATTACATAATTATGTCTTTTTTTTTTTTTTTTTAAATTAGAGACTATAAATCTGAGATTGCTTCATTATAAATATAAATGAAGAAAATGACAACAATATCACCATATCTGATTTCCTTTTTTTCATGAATTTTATTATTGGCTGCATACATAGAAAAGAAAAAGGAAACAAGTCAAAACATCCCCAATCTTTATTATTATTTTTTTTTAATCCACATTTTCTCTTTGAAGAGGAAGAGAAGGCTGGGAGGGAGGGCATTCACTACAGACATGGAAAAGATTGCTCAACATCAGGTAAATGATGTCTTGGAATCATCATTTCAACATGCCAGACTGGATGTGCTTTCTTGTCACAAGCCTATGTAACACTACATGCAAACCATGCATTGAGCCAACAATGAAGACTGACTGCCCTATGATAACTAAAATACATGTAATACTATCAAACATTCATAACTCCCAAGATCTAGATTAATAACATTAATTCCCTGTTCTAGTGTTCGAGGACTGACCTGAGAACTAACTCGGCTTTCATTGTGCCAATTTTTTACCACCAAAGTGGAATGGTTTGCGACTCTATTTCCCTATCTTACTAGATTTGACTTCATATGGACACAGTGCTTTTTCAAGTGAGACTGGCAATCTAATGATTCTAAAATGAATCTATATACACGTACTTGGGGGCCATGGTCTGATTTAATTTCATGGTATATACTAATCAATACATAATGTCCAATGATATTTTCCTAATCATGTTAAGCATAATTACAAAAGAATACTCCTCTTTAAACCTTCCAAATGTTCTTATTTATACATGCATTTATGTATGCATATATTTTTTATAATCTACAGTTTTTATACGTCCTATGTGATCACTGTAAATAACTTGCCTTCTGATGTCCACACAAAGAGGATATGATTTAAAGACTATCACTTGCAAGTTATCAGAGTCTGATAAATACATTATAGCAAATGAAAGAGAAAGATTTCATTTTATTTTTTTTCTCAAGTCAAGGAAGCTAAGGCAAGGATATCAAATAAGAAACAAACCACACACAATGGTGAATCATCTGTTTAAGAATGCCCTCAATATGTGTGAACTGACTTTTCTCTTACATCTGCCAGTGAAAGTAACAGCCAATGACTGACATGGTATAATAATAAATAATATGTGAAGTAGGTGTAATAGTATTCTATTTCAGTTTCAGTATTATATACTCTATCTTAAAAAATAAACAAATTATTGTACCCAATATATAATTTACATGTAGTTAACAGATCTTGGTGACAGTTCATAGACAAGGGTTAAGAATGTCTGTTCCACATCATCTTTGATTTGGTGTAATTTCTGACCCAATTTCTTCAACTCACCAAAGTTGCTACATGGAAAAAAAGAAAAATAAATAAATATCCACCCACTCTCTTTGCTGTTCTGTAAGGTGACTCTTGAATACATGTACTTATACATTTTCTGTGAAAAAAAGAAAAGGCCAACAGTTTATAGTTTTAACTTTCAGATTTAAAATCTAGAAAACTGCCTATTCATTTCAAATGTTAAAAAAAATTACAACCCTTTGATAGTAAAAAACTTGTTCAAGGAAATTATGCCTCTATTTCATTTACCAGTAACTATTTCCTCCTTGACACTGCCAAATTGGGCTGCTGCAAAGAAATTAGTAATTTTAACTCCAAAAATCGATTTCGTTTCGACAACTGGCCCACAAAACAATTTCACGGCCTTGCAAATCAAAAGGGAAGCATTTTTTTTTCCCCACATAAAGCTGGTCTTAAAAAGAAACAATTGATTTTGAAAACAGTCTAGGAAAAGGCTATGCATTGCTAGAATTGCAACCATCTTGATGTTGCAATGCTAAGGAAACTGGAATCATACTGTGCAGCTTGCAATAAGGAACACGTTAAAAAGGACATACAAGTATTAACTTTTGGTAGTGCAGGAAATGAAAAAGTCAACTCATCTTGAAACTGGGAGCTGGCAAATCAGAATCCCATATTACTATGCAAACATGGATTCTAAAATACAGGACTTCTTACAGTCATGTTATGAAAAGACATCATTTGCAATTACTTATTAGGTGAGTGAAGAATTCATCATACATACATACATTCTCACAAATGTACAAATCACACTGCCCTTTTGCAAGAAAGAGAATTCCAATCCATATGAAGAGGCTCTCTTAACATGTCGCTCATTTTGCTTCAGCCACACAAATCTCATACTGTGATTTTCATCAAAAACCATTGCTAGTTATTAACAGATTCATGTGCATGTACTCATTTACATCACAATCAAGGTACCGTATTCAAGTCCACTTTCCTTAAAAAAAAATATATAACAATAATGAAATGAAAAACATGAAAAGCAAATCTGAAGAATTCCTGATGGTATTATGTACAAGTCCTGGCATAAAAAAACCCAAACAATGTATATCACAAACTACTCCGTTGCAAGATTTACTCATGAGTCTAACAGCTTGTGGAAAATGGGTATCCATTATACTCACTGACAGGCATTTGGCACTGACATCAGACTTGTATCAGAATTTTGTAGCTTTTTTCTTTGGTACACCAGGCAGATTTTCTGGTGTCAAATTCCGCACAGCCTAGTAGACTGGGCTGATACACTATCCCAGTTCTGCGCGGCCACTACAGTTAAAAATAGATTTAATAGGCCGCTTTGGGGAAAGGACATTTAGGACTACTGTGATTACAAATGTCTGCACCTATGAATGCGCTTGAGGCTTGAGCTTTCAAAAGATACTGAACATGAAGTGGGAAGTGTGCATTCTCAGCTCAGAAGGCCAGGGACAGGGGGTTTTCAGGCACTGGTGACCAGGGTTCAAAGGGTTAACAGGGATGACGCTGATATAGTAGGCCTACAGTGGGAACCATTTATAACATGACTGCTCTTATACATAGGAAATTGCTTGTAACAAGCGCATCATCTATCCCCAATTCATTGCCTCTGACGACAGCAAATTATTCCTCTTGAACTTAAAGCAGCAGTCCGAGACAAACAAATCTGCTATAATAATAATAATAATAATGACAGACTGTAAAAACAAAATGCCCTGTATGATAGGGAATATGGTAACACTACAATGGCATAGCATTAACATCTGGTCCTACACTTATTTAATCCGGCTACTGCATCTCTGATATGATACTGGTATTAAAGAGAAGGGGTCTGAGGGAGAGGGACTGAATGCAAGGGGAAAGGATTGACCTGGTGGGAAAGAGAGGTCGGTCAGGTGGATGAGTAAATATAATACTCGTTATCTTTCAGTTAGCTTAGGTGAGTATGTTGAGGACAGCAGTGGTGGGAGGGTTGGACATGGGGCCTGTCTATCCTTCATTCGCATGGAATTTCAGTTTATCCATGACCAGAAAACCAGGTGCCCTTACCTCGCCCAGGTCTTTAGAGCTGAAGTACTGGTATTATGTGTATGTTGAACATTCACATGGTCAGTTGTTCTATGGCTTTTCATGAATAATTGACACTAGTACATATTGCAGGGATGTCAATCTGTCTACATGAAAAAGTAGTAGCAACACATAAAACTGAAGTAAGTTAATGGTAAATAATACCGAATTTGGGGTCAAAAGAGAAATTACTGACTGCCAAAAAGTAGGAATTCCTACTAAAGTAGGAAATTTGACATCCCTGTTTGATGACTCTGCGGGTAGCTACTTCAGGATTTGCCTGCTGAAGTTATCACGTGTAGGTGCATGGACAGCAAAGGTTCCGGCCTCAGTTGCTGCTTATAGACCATGGTTGATGGGTTCTCCATCTATGACCTAGCTTTGACTCTTTCCTTCCCGTGGCAGAAACTATGCAGTCTAGGACGAGCCGACAAAAGAGGGTTGCCCGAGCTGGAGGATAAACGAACTTGGTCCTCCACCTGATAGGACTAGTAGGGGACCAGTATAGCAATGCATCTGGGGTGTGAGCTGCTGCCTGGACGAGCAGGTTACCAAATGCTGCCTCCCCTAGTCCCGACACAAGCTGGGAGAGGGGTGAGCGCTTGGGGTACGGCGGGCCAAGGCTTGCAGAAGCTTCGTGACGAAGTCCAGCGAACAGGGCTCTCACGCGGCTCACACTACTCTCTGCGGCTCCGGGGATTAGAAAAAGCCAGGATTTCCCTCCCACACATACAGCCTTATGGTCACCCAAGGTCCAAGCTCGAGTCACGGCGTCACAACGGAGGCATTTTAGTTGCGCTGGGCTTGGCCCGAAACGACAAGCGGGATCACGAGTATCGGGTTCCCTCGTGGGCGCTGCGCCATGGTGGAAAATAGACTGATTTATAGGGCTGTCTCTTCATTAAATTACTCCTTTATGTTAAAGGGGTAATGAAATGCCACAGACAGCCTATGCTATTTCTTGTAAAATAATAAACTTCTAGTAGCCAAAAACATATTAACGGTGATATTTTTTAGAAAACATCACCGATAATGTGTCTATTTTGCAAAATAAGACGGCTTGCAGTTCTTTTCGCCTGCTCTCTACACCATTACTATGTGACGTCACGACTTTCCTCACACTCTATATTACGAGGCTGCGCATCTCGCAGCCAACTAGTAAAGCCATAGTAATTTGAGTCTCACGGTGTTTGTTTTGACTCCGCCTTGTCTTTGGAGTGATATAGTGCAGGCCCACATCAGACCACCTTACAGTCCAATGTTTCTTTCTAATCCCTCCCTAATTCCACCCTTTCTTCACCTAATGATATGTGCAATGAACCAATGGTAGGAGGAGTTATACTCACAAAGACATTAATTTCATATGGGTGTCAATTTGATCACCCGTCACACAGCCCATTCCCATTACACCTGATGTAATTGCTTGGACGAAACCACTTCACATAGGAGAGTAGCTACAAAATCTCTGTGTAAAGTGCAAGCTGTCATCCCTGCAACCTCATGGATTTAGATCACTGTTATTAGATCAGGCCGGCTGACGATGACGGGGCAGTAGTGACTACAAAGAAATATGTAAGTGATCTAATGGTAGCATTCAGTGAGGGCAAAAGAAAGCCATCTCATATATAAACTAATAGATATTTAGGCCAGTTTGGCTTTCATTCACAGCATTTATAGCTCACTTCTGTTTTCAATAGCTTGGTCGCCGGTCAGTGCCTAACTTGCTGAGTGGCTCAAGTGATCAGAGGAGACTGCGTTATTATTTAAATATGGTATAAACAAAGAGACTACATCTATTTAATATTTTCCTCTTGATTATTGTTTCTTTTGATTGTAGTTTCGGAGCACTAGAGAGGACTTGGGTGGCCATGTGGCTCTGTTTCTTCTCTCATGTTAAAGGGGATTTCATCTTTGGGCATGGAATTTCTCACTTTTCTATTAGATAAAGTTTCCATCACCTTGTGAAAGTGTGTTTATTTAGCTGCGCATACTCATAGCCATATTTTTAAACTAGGGCAATAAACCCCAAATTTAATGACATTGTGAGAAATATCAGCATAACGAGGAGCCCTACAAACACCCGACTATCCCGCAACCGACAATTCATTAGCCACACAATACAGCATTGTTTACATACTGTATAGACCCATGCAAAGAGTTAGTGTACATTCCGGAAAGGCATGATGTCAAGCTCAGTTTACGGTCATTCATGGAAAGCTAGAGCGGCCCGAACGATCCCATGTCTTTAATTGTTAAAATCTCAAATCTGAGAAGCCATCGGCTTCGAATTTGTATGTCAGGGGGTTTACAATAACATTTCATCTGAGGCAAAAACACAAAGAAACTTTACAATGAATTGATGTTGCACTACCCCTTTAAGAATGCAAGAATGGTTTCTTTTCAACTGTACTAAGCTTAAGTGATTGTAACGTCTTGTGAAAAAAAAAAGACCTCTAGCTTAAATACTTTTGCCGGAAAACTCTCCTGAAGTAGGACTAATTTTCATCTCAAGATGTACATGTAATTTAGTATCCTCGTCACTGAAAATAATGCCCACACGGCAATTTTCATCCTTATGCAGATGTTTTTATTCATTCAAAAAATGATACTCCAGGATCAAATGAAGTTCCATACGCATTTTTACGTTTTTATCTTTCACCAAAATAAAGAAAACAATCACCTAACATTTCCATATGATGACTGTTGATTACTTAGAAGACTTCACATTCAATTATAAACACGATTTCGTATTTTCTCCCATATACTGTACTACATGTGGGAGACCAAGAGTCAATCCTGATCCAATAACTCCCGTTTGGTGGCCTTTCCTTTGATTGATATAGTTGGACCTGTTACACGAAGCATTTGGGCTGACTTGATGAAGACATAAATTCACTATGAACCTCAATTTCTCCAAATCATTATGAATCCACTAGCCTGTTTTTCAAGCTTTGATATGAATTGGTAGCTGTTTTCTGTATATCGCTGATCTAGAGCAAAATTGTGGTAAGTCCAAAATCACTGTTTTGAGAAATTTCACTTTAAAGTTTCAAACTGTTCTGTGAAATCAGTGTTTTATGAATTCCGACTAACTATATATTTATCAGGAGATGATCAATGATTTAAAACACCAGGATTTGGTTCAATTTAATATTTCTTTGCAAAATTGGTAATACTGAGCGTTTTAGGGAAATACAATAATTTTGCCCAAACTGAGTCGGAGTTACAACAATTTTGCAGCCTTTCTTTTCTGTCTTGTGAGTCACAGTTATTACTTGGCATTGAACAGGTATCTATTCATCATTCTTGTCATTCAGTACACTGATTAACTGAAAAACATAATTACATGCTACACCATGAGCTCATTGGTAACTTACAACAATTTTGCACTCAACATAACATTGCACTGGAATGAAGCAATGGAGATACCACAATTTTATTCTGCTAAGATTTAGTAACATTCTCATCAAAGATAAGATTATGAAAAAAATAAAACATTAAAACAAAGGCCAGTTGGCTTTGAGAACAACTTTGGACTGAGCTACCACATTCAATTCATTTTTAACCCAGGAGTAAATCACGAATAGGTTGGATAAAAAATAACAGAAAATAAACTCAATTTTTCCTAAAGGTGTGACAAGCACAGAAATTGTTCTTTTCTTGTAAGCAAAATTTGCACCATTCGACGAGGGAGGTAATAAGGTACATTTTTACGAAAGATCAAAAATTTATTTTAAAAAGTTAAGTTAAATGGGCTACAAAGATGTATTAGTCAATAATTATTTATACGACTTAAAATCAATGAAAAACAACTAATGTTTTTGTGCTATTTTCATCAAGTACATTCTAGATTTTAGGTATTTTCTAAAAATAATATTGGCAATTCCGAATTATTTTAGCTATGCATAGTATTGCGATTGTTATCAAACACCAAGATTTTTTATTGAATTATTCTTGGGGGAAGGGAGCGCGTCATGGAAGTGATTTTTAAAGTTAGACTATTTTAACCTATTCCACTGTATTCGGCATGTTCAAATATGAGGAAAACAATGAAAAAAAAAAATCAACTTTTGCCATGGCAGCGCCGCCATCCTGGATTTTGGCGTCCCTAAGTTGATGGATTTTAAAATCTATCTTTTCCGTCAAATTTCAACCAAACTGTGATAAAACTTGGTGAACATATTGTTTAATATACTATCTAAAAAGTTACCTATTTTTACTACGTTCCATGCAATAGAAAATTTTCTATAAATTTTTGTAAATGTCATATAGTGAAAATTCAAATTTAGCCATTTTTTCAAACTAAAAACCAAATTTTCTCTAATAATAATACAGACCGAATTTAACGCACATTCGCAACTTTTTGGGTTTTGTAGTGACAATGATGCATACCAAATTTGGTTTGAATCGGTTTCTAAACAAAGAAGAAGATAGAAATAAACTGAAAAAATAAAGGGGTTTTGAGAAAGTTTTTTTTTTCATTGAAAAATTGACATGGAGAGTTTTCTGTTCGGCTTTAAGCCTCGGAACAGCCTTTTTTTTTTTTTTTTACTTACTAGCCCTGTTGTCATGACTTCTGTGTCTCGTGTTGCCGTTTTTTGGCTCTCTGGGCGTATCTTTTATCAAATTTTGCTCCCTACCCCTCATCTTTATAAGAGCCATTTTCGGGTTCTTGAGGGCCTCTGTGTGTCCCTCATATCATTTTTTAGTGCAAACCAAGAGTGTCTTGACCTTTACCATGACATATATCGACAACTGGGCAATTAGTAGCAGAAAGAAAGCAAAAACTGCCCTATTTATAGGACGATGACAGTCATTTTAGAACACATTGATATAAATTTGCGTGATCGGCAGTTTTTCTCTCGTCATAGTGGTCATCCAGTGTCCATCCCACTCACTGGGACTCGTGATATTGCTAGGAGAGGTGATATTCAAGTACTTTATGCACCCTTTGCCTATATATAATCAAACTGCGATGATCTACAGGCTCATTTAGAATCGAGATGGAGCCAAATCCTGATTGGCAGTACTTTTAAGAGAAAAAAGCGCAAAATCGCATTTTTTGGGCAAAATCCATATTTCAGGATGTACCCCCCCCTCCCCCTTTGAATATCAATAGCTTTTCCATCAACGTTAAACTTATTTGTAAACTGGCCATTATTGATTTTCGCCTGAAAAGACGAAGTATCTGTTCCATTGTCATTTAATTTAAACTGTAATTTAATTTCAGTTTATTTAGATTCATCCAATCTCTAACAGCTCTAGTAAGAAATCAATTGTCTTATAGGTTATCAAAGCATTGAACATTACAAAGAATGGTAAAATGCTTTGCAGTCCTCTGTCAAAAACTCAATTTAATTAAGTCAGTTTTTTGGGTTTTTTTTCAAACATCAATGCCACAAGGATTATTGTAGGCCTTTGGGATTTCTGCCTGTTGGAATGCTCTTTGGATTTTCCCTCGCTTTAGAAACAACCTCTGCGAAGCTTCACCGCCTATTTCCACCGAAATACTAGCAGACATCAACTTTTTCATAAATGATGTCATGGACCCCCTGGATACAATTAAATGCAGTTTTACTCATGTAGTTTTCATTCAATAACTGAAATCCATTATATCTTTATGGATAGCATTAACAACATCAGCCTGTTTATGCTGAGCCTTCTTCATGTGCTCATAAAAACCAGAAGGAAAAAAAACAACAAAAAAAAACATCAAAACATTACTGTACTTCCTTTGAATTACAGAGTGCATGCTGTCACACTCATTTTTGGAGTGACCAGTTTCAAAAAAATTCTGTTCTATTTTTAAAATAGATGTTGAATTGGACAAAAACTTTGACAGTGCTGTGATCATTAGCCAATTTCTATTCTGACCCGCACAACAGCCTTTTTCCATCCCACGATGGACTTACAACATTTTTGCACAAAACGAACACTTACTTTATGAAAGTTATTACAATCTTGCATTGAATATTTCGGTTTATAGGTTCAAAATCTGGATTTGCAATAATATAGCTGCAGGAATGGATACTCCTTAATAAGAAAGTAGAGATAACTCAATTTTCAATCATTTGGAGTTACCACAATTTTGCTCTAGACCAGCGTTATGTACCTTGCTTTTTACTCTTTGTAAGGCCAGAGGTTGTCCCTTTGTTTTCTGTTTTTTAAATTATCATTTCATTTTATTTTATTTTATTATTTATTAATTTTTTTTTATGACAAAAGTGAACAACCCTTCTTCATCTGTCAGAGGCCTGTTTATAATTAACTTTGTCATGATTGTTATCAGTTGTGGTGTATAGCTGTTTAATGTGTGGTAATGTCGCACATTCACATGTGAGAGTGGAAGGTTTCAGAAATTCTAAGGCTGTTGAGAAGACAATGGGATTAAAGAAACAGAATGAGGTACTGTAACATATAATGGTACACATACCGGTATTCTCCATCACCCGATATTTCTTCAGTGCTCTCTGCACCATCCAACACTGTTACATTTTCACTCTGCAGTGTTCTGTTTCCTTGTGACACAATATAGTCTCAGTTGTGCATCATGAGTGCACACGGAACAGGGTTGAGGTGTTTAAGAACTATCAAAAGCACACCAGATATCATAATCCATTCAGCTAGTTCTTTGGCTCTTTATATACAACAATGATTTGTCTCCATTTGACATCTCCCACAGAGAAGAGACAAGTTTGGCAAACCTAGAGTTGGTCCCATCTTTGAATTCTCTTATAGCAATAGAAAATACAACATGAATGTCCTTTTTTTACAGTTTCACACAAACAGTTTCTTCTTCTTTTTATGTGCATATTTCTTTGTCCTGAGTCACATTATTCTTCTGCGCACTTCATTCCGTATAGACCTGTGGGTGTCCAATGAATGTTCTTCCATTGTAAGCACACGGGAAAGATGTCAAACACTATTTGATTTGGGGCCCGTTAAAGAAAATTTTGTCTTGATAAGCACAGGTTGTGATACTCACAGCGGTATAGTTTTAAAAGTAATGGTGAAGAGGATATGAAGTTTAGAGGATTAAGAATTTAAATGTAGAAGATGACAGTCATACAAAAACTGAAGAGTCACTGGGTGGGAAATTTGAGATATAATTAATTATCTAACTAATTAGGGGCAGAAATGTAGGTTTCGATACATAGTTTTCAAACATCTATATCACTCACACAAACAATAATAATAATAATAATAGAGTATTTATATAGCGCTCATCCCCGTAATTACAGGCTCTAAACGCTTTACAATCTATTATTACCCCAACAGGAGGCAAGTACGACGCGGGCAAAGACCTTCCCTACAATGCTGACGAAGAAGACACTGTGGTAGTTATTACAGTCACTGCGGTCTCCCTTGTTCTTGTAGAGAGTGACAATGTTCGCGTCGCGCATATCTTGGGAGACGTGGCCTTTCTCCCAGCACAGGCACAGGAGCTCATGGAGGTGCTGCAGCAGTGCTCACGCTGCTCTTCAAGACTTCTGGGGGAATGCTGTCTTTCCCAAGGAGCCTTCACTCTGTAGGTAGGGCATCTAACTCCTCCATGACTGTGGGGCTGGGTAGGGCATCCAGGGCGGCATCAGTCACCATGCTCTGTGTTGCATACAGCTCCAGGTAGTGATCCACCCAGTGTTCAAGCTGCTTGCCCTGGTCCGTGATGACCTCTCTTGTCTTGCTCTTCAGCAGTGTGGTCTTGGTTGCAGAGGGGCCAGTGGCTGTCTTGATGCCGTCGTACATGCCCCTCGCATTGCCAATATTAGCAGCTGACTGGATTTTGCTGCAATAGTTTAGCCAGTAGTCATTTGCGCAGCGGTGGGCTATCTACTGGGCCTTGCTGCATGCAGCTCTGAGGGCATCGCTAGTGCTGGTGCAGGGATTCTGCTTGTGAACCAGCAGGGTTTCCCTCTTAGCTTCTGTGACTGGCTGCATCTCTTCCCAATGTGCCTCATACCAGTCTGTGTTTCTGCGTTCTCTTTTCCTGAATGCAGAGAGTGCTGTTGTGTATATGATGTCCCTCAGGAAGCTTCATCTGCTGTTGACATCGGTTCCATTGAGAGTGTCAGCAGATGGCTTCTTGCTGAAGGTATCTTCGAACAGCCGTATTCTCTGTGAGTCCCTTGTGCAGCAGGTGTTGATACCCGGGAAATCTTTCACTTTGGAGCGGTGTATCTTCTTGGTTGCCAACCTCACTTTGCTGCAGATGAGGGAGTGATCTGTGTAGCAGTCTGCGCCGTGGAAACTTCTTGTGTGAAGGACGTTGCACAGGTCCGCACGCCTGGTGATAATGAGGTCGAGCTGATGCTAGTGGCGAGACCGGGGGTGTCTCCAGGAGACTTTGTGGCATTCATTACACTTGAAGTATGTGTTGGTCACACACAGACCATGATGGCAGCACAGCTCCAGCAGTGTCTGTCTGTTCTCATTCATGCTGCCTATGCCATGGTGGCCGAGACAGGAGGGTCAAATGTCGCAGTCGGCTCCCACTCTAGTCTAGCGTTGAAGTCCTCCAGTAGGTAAAGTCCTTTGGAACTGGGGATCCTGGATATTGCCTCATTGAGTAACTCATAGAACTGATCCTTGGCCTCTGGGGTGGAGTAGAGTGTTGGTGCATAGATGCTGAGGAGGTTGACGAAGCCTGTTGTTGTTGAGAAGCGAAGAGAGAGGATCTTCTCTGTTCTTCCACCTGATGGTTCAATGACTGCTGACAATGAGTTCTTTACAGCAAAGCCCACAACGTACCATCTAGCATTGTCCTGTGGCAGGCCTTGCCAAAAGAAGGTGTAGTTGGCCTCTCTGATGAGACCACTGTCGGCCAGGCAGGTTTCCTGAAGGCAAGCAATGTCGACATTCAGCCGAGCCAGTTCCCTGTCGTCAATCTGGAGGTCGTCCATCAGTCCCGGACACAGGGTCCGTATGTTCCAGCTTGCGAATCGAAGACCTGGAGTCTTCTTCTTTCTTTCCTTTCTGCCTGGTGCGGGATTTACAGCTTGTTTGTCAGGATGATCAGTCCTTAAGCCCTGCGCACCCAGCAAGGCAGGTAAGCTGTGGGCGGGACAGCACCATACTGGCTGGGAGCTGCCCAGCTTGAGGCAGGCGGTAGCTGTCCAGTGAGACACGATGATCTCTCACACCGTCGAAAGTAGCCCCAGGCGGTCATTTCTCACGCCAGTCGGAATAAGCTTTTAACCAGTAGCTGCTACTTTCCGTGTTTTGCCGAAGTCTTGCGACAACGCTAGAGTGTACTCTCCAGTGCGCTACGAGCCTGAGCGGGGGTATATGAAGAACCTGGGCTGCCCAGATATCATGTTCCCCCTCTCGGCCTTGCTGGCAGGTTCAAAAGAAAGGATGAACCAATATAGTTTGGTACCAGCGCAGCTGCAGGAGTTGCCTGAAGGTAGGGAAGAAAGCCGACCAACCGCCTTAGGGACTCCACACCGGATTTTCTTTTAGGGTTTTTACTCCCTTAGCCTTTGTCTTTCCCAAGACACCCACAAGGCTGTGGAGCTATTTACCCATAGCTAGAGATTCTGTGACAGGATAGTACTGGGCTACAGTTTACCAGTAGCTGACATAGTCAGACCAGACCTCAATTTCTAGAGCATCTAGGAAAAGCTTACACTGATAATCTGTGTGATTGTAAGTTTATTTTCACTTCAGAATGGTCATTCAATGTCCATCCCTGACAGTGGGACTCAAAATATTGCTAGAAGAGGTCATAATCAAGTATTTTATGCATCCTCTTTATATGATCAAACTGAGATGAGCTACACTGCATAAACAAACAGGGGGAACCAAACCCTAGGTGACAGTAAGCCGCACATCCACTGAATGATAATAGGTCAAGTACATTAGAATGGACATGTCCACTTTCTAATACCATGTTTATATTCAGAAAAGGCAGGACTTTCAAGAGAAAACAAAAATCCCAAATCACGTTTTTTTTTAGCAAAAACCATACTCTCTCCCCTATCCACCAACTGAAATATTCAGAAAGTAATCTGTGCAGACTTCTTTGTAAATGCTAAATTTTGAATCAAATTTGGTTTGTTAACTAAAAAAGTCTAAGCTAAAAACTGCAACTGTAAAAAAATAACTCACAGCATCACAACGGTGGCACTTTAGTTGCCCTGGGCTTGGCCCGAAACCACAAGCGGGGTCACGAGTGTCGGGTTACCTCGCGGGCGCTGCGCCGTGGCGGGGAAACAGACTGATTTATAGGGCTGTCTCTTCATTAAATTACTCCTTTATGTTAAGGAATGCAAGAATGGTTTATTTTC
>JBCAUA010836330.1:0-13908 GCA_038406235.1 Peronia verruculata
TATATATTTGAGTTTGTCTTTAACCCAAAGAGGGCCCAAAGTCTAACCTTTAGCTAATAGCTAACAACATACGATCTTATAACAACTTTATCATTTTATTAAGTTGCTTGGTAATAACTTGATGAGGATTTCTAGAAGCAATATTTCAAACAAATCAGTTCCAACACGTTTCTTTCAGTAAAACGTAACACGGACATTGAATGTGTAAATTTTACACTTGAGCTGTTAAAAAACACACACACACACACACACACACACACAAACAACCAAAGAAAGAAAGAAAGGCTTTATGTACAATCTTGACCTGGTTGCACTAATTGCAGAAATTTTCCTAACTGTATATTTCATGAACTTGTTGAACTATTTTACCATTTGTTTGCGATGTATTATTTTACTTACGTAGCAGGCAACTGGAACCAGTGCGAAAACTGGGCGGCGAACACACAACTCGTTCAGTGATCAAAATTCGAGTTCATTCAGAGCCTTCGTGAAAGGATGATCTCATTCTCAGCCGTGTGACCCAACTCCTCTCTCTTTTGTACTTTGTACTTGTGTCGAGAACTATCCGGGTAGTTCCATGGTAAATGTGGTCGAATAGAATAACACTGCTCAATAAAGATTTTTTTTTCACTAGCTACTTGTTGTCAGGTAAGAAGAATTCAAAAGTGAAAACTGTTTTTGTTGTTGTTGTTGTTGTTATTGTTGTTGTTATTGTTGTTGTTAAATCATGTCAGGGTTTTTTAGTTATTGGCCATCTACTTTTATCTATATACATTAGTAGTTTTGCAAAATCGAATACGCATTTTATCCAGCTACACATCCATCTGTTATATACCAACCTAGATTGCCGATCACCATTGAAAATGGTGGCCCGTGACGGAGAGAATCCTGTACCTTTTCTACAGTCAAGTTGGATGCAAAATAATAGTAACAGATGGTGAATTTTTCAGTAGTGCTGTAGATGGTGATGATGATGATGATGATGATGATGATGATGATGATGGATTTGAAGTAGTGAAAAATGTCGTACTTTATTAAATAAGAAGAGCCTTCTGACTTGCAGATCTTTCCTTGTCCAAAGAAAATGTTGAACTCCTGTCGATTACAGAGATGGCAGAATGACTATGTTTCAGAGTTGCCATGCAAATCGTGTGTCCTACTTTGAACTTGAAAAGGGGGTTTGTCGCTGTGATGATATTAATGACAGTATGAACCTTTATAAACGAGCTTGGGCTTGATCAAGTCCCAAATGGATAGAGACTTTTTATAGATTCAAGTAAGGCAAGCTTGAAAGCTGTGTTGTGCACAATGGCAACAGTTAGCTTTCTGTACCATTGGATAAATCAATGACCCCTTTTCTTTATGTGTCAGTGCCGTACAAAAAAAAAAAACACCCCCCGCACATACACACACACACACACACACACACACTCACAGCTGGAATAGCTATGTTGTTCTCAAAATAATATCTTCACACTTGGACTGTATGTAGGATAAACTAAACAAATATTATGTGTTTCTTGTGTCTTTGGTATTGTTATGTTTCGTTTGTGTTGGTATTTTTTAGAACATCAATATGATTACGGTCACATTACGGGAGATCTCTGGGCATAATCGTGGTAATGCTAGTCACGGATCATTATATCAGGTCTTCAATGGCCATAACGGACGACATCGTTCATGGCAAGTATGCTCCTGGTCCTGTGTCACATAAAACTAAAATGAATGAAAGAAAAAAATCGTCAAAGTTATCGACAGAAACGGAAACGGCTTTCAATATCCCAAATAATAATTTATAGGCGAGAAAAGTGAAGCAAAGCTGAAAGAAGGCATATTATTTTTGTGAGCCCTGTAATTCGTGAATTGTTGCATGATGATTTATTTAAGGAAAAACTCAAACTGTTTGAAAGAGCAGCTTGGGAAGCATTCCGTTTGACTTGTGATAAGCTTTCTGGAAAAGTACATAGCAGAAAGTTATTCTGGTTAAAACCTACAAAAAATACACCGTCACTTGGGAGCTCGAAGCGAATCAGGGTGCACTGTCAGCATTCGCATCTTGGCTTCTGTCTTCTCGTTCTGGAAACATCAAGCGTGAAATGTTTCGCCAAGATATAAAGATGATAAGAAAGAGATACCAAGGTAAGTTCAATCCGAGTGTGACGGAAGATTATTGTAGCATTTCTTTGACATTAAAGGGACACTTCCCACAGGAAATTGTGCAAGGGTCTTGAGCACTTCTGACATCTGTAGAATGCTGCCAGTTTACCAGTTCTAATGATGTTTCAACAATGAATCTATGGAATTTCCATCACTTTTTTGCACTGTGAAATGTACGAAATAGAAGCTAAAATGTAACTGTGATTTAGTTTACTTTCATTCTCAGTGGTAATATAAGAATTGTATGTTAGTAGTATATAAACTAAGTAAAACTTGGAGCCCTGAAAATCATCAAAACCTGACATGCTAGGTCAAATCTGACTTCAAGTCTGAAATCAGCGGCCCATAGTTACCTAGAAACAATAATGTTTCCCAGGTAGCAGTGGTTGGAAATAGCGCGGGGGGGGGGGGGGGATGAAATTTGAAAACCATTGTAATAATATTATACATGTATAAAATGAATCACTCTAAATAATTATGTATTCCCCAGTTAAACAACTCACCAGCCAATTCAAAGCTATTCGAATTAGGACAGCAGTTGTGTTAACTGTCAAAGTATCTGTTGACTGACTGCGACACGTGTGACAACAGTGAAGATTTACAAATAGCCGCCTCAGTAGCTGTAAGCAACAGATGGACAGAGAGGAGTTTGATATTGTGTCAACAAATAGGATGAATGGATGGATGGATGGATGGATGGATGGATGGATGGATGGATGGATGGATGGATGGATGGATGGATGGATGGATCTCCCGTTCGTTTCAAATCTGGGTCACTGATGTGTCTCACAATTGGAACAGCCAACGAAGTGTGCAAAAGAACCCACTGTGAAATGTCACTTCCCACCGCTGGCTGAGGAAGTGTCGAGGGCCAGATCTAACAAAAAAAAAAAAAGCAGTGAACATTCCTGCCATATTTTGTATTCTAAATACCTTTCTTTCTACAGGACAAATAGACACACTGTTGTCACCATGTATTTGTCTGACATCGTCTCCCGTACTAAACTGTCTGTCTTTTAGTCCTTCTTTCTTTGTCGTTCTTTCTTTCGGTCTTTCTTTTTCTTTCTTTATTGTTGCTGCCTTTCTTTTTCCTTTCTATTGTTCTTTCTTTCTTTCTCTATTTTTTTCTTTCTTTGTTCTTTGTTTGGTCTTTCTTTCGTTCTTTTTTTTCCCCTATTCTTTCTGTCTTTCTTTCTTTCTTTCTTTCTTTCTTTCTGTCTTTCTTTCTTTCATCATTCTTCTTTTTCTTTTTTTTTCTTTTGCTATTTCCTACTCTCTTTCTTTCTTTTGTTATTTCTTCTTTCCCCCCCCCCTTTTTTTTCTTTTTTTCTCTGTTTCTGGCTCTCTCTCTCTCTCTTTTAACATTTTTCTTTCTTTTCTTCTTTCCTCTTTCCTTTCTTTCTTTCGTTCTTTATTTCTATCTATCTTTTCTGCCCGCCACCTGACGAGTGAAACACACGAATTTTTTCCATTCTCCATGGCTGTGTTTCGGTGCACCCATTTTGTGCGCACATTGAAAATTTTCCACCCGATTTGCCCGTACTTAGATAGCCAAGTTTCCACCCGTTTTTTGCCTGCACTCGGTTCTTTTATTTATGTCGATCATTTTAGGCTTGGTGATAATGGGTCGCCTTTTAAATGAATATTCTATTAGGCTACATTATAGTCGTCCCTCGCTATCGCAGTTTATCCCTCGCGACCTTTTTAATGTGTATTTTTGTATGCAGATTTCCCGCTATATCCCGGGGTGCGCAGTTATAAATAAAATTTAATTTCCAAAATTTCCATTAAAAGAGTTTATAAGAGCGTAATGAAGGGTAATACAGTAGACGGAAGATTGATAGCGGTATGGGGAAGTTTTTAGAGGTTTAAACTGTATATAAATAACAAAGTTAAATATAGCATCCCTACTTCGCGGATCTTCACTTATCGCGGACAATCCTGGAACCTAACACCCACGATAAATGAGAGACTACTATAAGATTTCAATTTTTGTGAACGGAACTGTATCAGAGTTTCTCTCTAAATTCAGTACATTATGTGTGTTGAGAGCAGTGTGTTGAGAAAATTCGCGAAATGCTTTTTCCCTGTTTCCTACACATATCCTCACTATCGAAGACTCTTATATTAAACTCACTCATGCATACACTGAGGACTGACACCCACATTCTTCACCTTTATTTCGTGCAAGTGATCAGATTTGCAACATACTGTACCAATTTTGAAGGAAAAAAAAGCAAAATAATAATAATAATTTGGTTGGCAATCAAAATGGCTGACTGGATGCGCACAAAGCGGATGTCTGGTTTTAGCATGTGTGAACAACACGAGTTTACGGATTCACTGGAGTAGCATTGAGGAGGACATGTCTGCCATATGGTCAGGACTTTCAAGGTTGATGTTTCATCGATTGTAGATGCTAAACAAGCCAAAACGTTTTTAAAAAGTGGGAGAAATGACCTAAAATTCGTAAAATTGGCTAAACTAAACTAGCTGTGCAATGAGTGATAAATAGCCTACAGGACTATGTTTTTGTTTTGTTTTTCATTGTTGATGGGAGGAATGGGAAGGGTGGAGGGAGGAATTTTTTTTATTTTTGTCTATTAGGTCAAAAGACATTGAAACTTAGAACTTTTGAGAAAAATCAGTTCAATTATTTAGTAACATACTTGAAAAAGTAAACACTAAACAACATACACTTACCCAATTTCATATGCCTGACCATCGGGCTATCAGCAGGGCACGCTAGCTACACTCGATTGGTGAGTAAGGGCTTTAAGTCATGTTACATACATATCAGGAACTTGGCCATTTTTGTAAAGGGTAAAAAAAAAAAAAATATTTAACGTGTAATGAAAGACTGAAAAAAAGCTGACATCATGGAGAGTTGGTGAAAATAATTTTTAGTAGGGATTTTGCATAAAGAATATGTAACCAGCAGTAATGTCTGGAATTACGCATAAAATGTGACTATGTTGAATGTGATGTTACGTGTTGTCCCGTCCGAAAATCAATTAATGTCTGGCCATTATTACTGCAATGTTATGCTACAACAATACCATCCAGAAGTTGGTGTCCTGGGGGGGGGGGGCGTCTTGAAATGAATATTTTTGTTGTTTTTGTTTTTGTTTTTTCTCGCGCTTAAAAGTTTTGCGTTTTTTGTTAGTACATCACTCACGATAACGGAAAAATCACGAGCGCTGCCCCATGTGTCGGCAAACAAATAAAATCCTCTCCCCTACACACCATTTTTTCTAAAAATTAAAATGAACTAGCTAGACCAACCCGCTGGCCTAACCTGCTGGGACCCTCGACCACGGCAAGTCCACCCTAACGCTAATATGTAGGTCCGACGAGCGGGTGACGAGTGTTCAAGATAGACCCAGTCGCGTAAATAGACACTTTTTCTTTTTTTTTAATACAGAAAAATGTTATTGAAAAGTGGATAGGTCCAGTCTTATGTGGTTTGATGGCTCGGCTTACTATGAATCAGGATTTAGCTCCATCTGGTTGGTATGTGCTGTGGTAGATAATTAGTTTTTGATCGAATACAGAGAAAGGATGCATAAAATACTTGGTAATGACATCCTCTAGCAATACCATGAGCCCCAATACCATTGATGGACAATGGATGACCACTCTGAGGTGAAACGAAAAAACTGAAAATCATATAGATTATCAGGTTAAGCCTTCACCTGGCGTTCTAAACTGAACATCCTCGTCCTATAAATAGCAAAATGCTCTTTTAGTTTTGCTGCTTCAGAACATAGTTATGGATTATATGCTATAGTAAAAGTCAAGACGTCTTGGCGTTTGACAGAGAAAGATATGGAGGCCACATACTGGTCCTTAAGATCCTGAAAAATTACCCTGTGGGAGTCCTTATAATGGTGGTGGTGGGGGGGGGGGGGGATATATTTGTGAAAGTGTATGTCCAGAAAGACAGGAAAAGGCAACAAAAGACAAAGGTGTCATGGAAGGAGAGCTGGTATACTATGTGAAAAAGGGCTGGGTTGGGGCTGAAAACCGGGAAAAGAAAAAAAAAAACTCTCCATCTAAAATTTTTTTCCTGAAAAAAATTTAAAAAAAAAACAAACTTTAAAGGCGTTCTCCTCAAAACCTGTTTTTTTTTTATCACTATTTTGCTGTTTAATTTCACTATCGATTCTAATCAAATCTGGCACACCTCATTTTCACAAGGCCAAAGAATGTACGTATGGGCAGTTCATTCGGCTGGCAAGCGTTGGAGAACAATGGGTTTTAGAATGAGATAACGACAAAATTTGACATTTCACCACGTGGCATTTTCAACAACTTTTAGAAAATATTGTTTTCTATACGAAGGGCTAAAACTATGATGTTTTTTAGACATTGTGCCAAACAATATGTTCACCAAGTTTCATTAAATTCCTTTGAAGTTTAGCGGAGAAAATAGATTTTAAAGTTAGCCATTTTAAAGACACCAAAATTCAACATGGTGGCGTTGCCATGGTATCCCTTCGAGAATTTATTTTTTTCACTGTTTTCCTCTAAGTTAGATATGCCGAATTCGATGGAAAAGATTAAAATTGTAATAAATCACCCGCAGAACGTACCCCCCCCCCCCGCCCCCAACCTCTTTAATTGCAATACCAGTAAAAGATATTGTGGTTCATCTATGACATTTCCGAATTCTATTATCTATGTAAGTGGAGCAGTTAGTTCCAGACCCACTCTAGCAGCAAATTGCCAAGACGAAGATGACTGTATCTTCCGCAGCATCAGGATTTCCCGTTGCATGGGGAACTTTGAATTTCTTTTGTTTTTGGTGTACTTTGATGTCCTGACGTTATTAACCACTCTCTCACGGGAACAGGTGCAAGTTCCTTGTATGAAAGCTTAAGGTGCTGCCTGTCAGTTTTCATTCTGTGTTGTCTTATGCGTCTTGTGTCTTTGTGCGTCTTGTGTCTTTGTGCCTCTTGTGTCTTTGTGCCTCTTGTGTCTTTGTGCGTCTTGTGTCTTTGTGAGTCTTGTGACAGTCACTGTGGCTTCTTGAAGTGAGTATGTAATTCGAACTCATCGGTGGGACGTGTCCCATGGAATGTCATCCTCGACCTTCCACGGGTGACATCTCTTCTATCTCTCTTTGCTCCTGTTTTCTGTTCCGCTCTCTTTCTTCTCTTCTTCTTGACGTATAAACGTACCTGACCGTATTTGGCACATATAACCGTGATCATGATGATGTGCCGTTAAACCCCAACACAAACAAACAATCATGGATGATTGATAAATGAAATGTTAAATTCCTGTAGATTTTCATGAAATATAGACATTATTTTCCATTTAATACTATTAATATTTCAAATACTTTTTGTTCCATGTAGCGAAAAGAAAAATGGATAAGTACACATTTGGGTCATTAAAGGGCTGCTACATATGATATTCACTACTTTAAGTGCAAAGTTTATTTAGTAACACAACAATAACTAAAATTACATATTCCTTGATTTAGCACATTTCTGCTAGGAACGACACCGATAATAAAATTTAGAACACTTAAGCTTCAGATATCTTGACAAATTTTGCCAGATTTGTAGAGAATTTTTTTTTTTTTTTAAATGTGTAGGCTAACAGGACGATTTTTAGCTTTTTCTCTTGCACAATTTTAGAAATTTTGTCTCTTTAACCGCAAAATCAGCTAATGTATCAGCAATAATCATCAACACTGTAAAATGTTCATTAGTATGCTTACATGCTAAACTTGTGTCAGAAGGACAGCAACATGGAATTCAGCAAAGAGTGTGTGTGAATAGTTTTCTCTCTTAGTGTGCAGGAAAAAGGTTTCCAGTAAAACGGTTCCTGGTTATTATTCTTATTTTATGGTTTCCTGTCGGTCAAATAAGATGGTGGAGGCCCTACATTCTGACTTAACTTTGCTGTATGCGAGTTGCTGAGTGCCTGATATGACTATTTTTAGTACAGTTAACGAATGAAATTATCACGTTCCTCATGACGTTACTGTTACGTCAAGCGCTCAAGTTTTCAAGTTCTCTTTCTAAGTTTGGATTTTACTAGGACATCGTTATGGCCAACCCCCTTACTTCTCTCTTGCCAGACACGACAAGTGTTGGGCAAGCAGTGTAAACAAGCGAAAAAATCGTATTTCTTCTTGTCATTTGAAAGGCCAGTCATAAAAATAAAATAATTAAAAATATAAATAAATTTTTTTTAAAAATAATAATAATGAATAATAATAATAATAAATGGCAAATAAGAAGAAAACATTTTCTTTACACCATAGAACTTTCGGAATTTTTCATAGCATTATCTTGTTCAACACCCGTTGGGTTTAGCGGAAGAAATACAGCTGGTCAAAAGTATCCTCCAGTCCTGTGACTGTCGTTATTGTCATCTGAGAGCAGATTTCCATAGCTCCCTATCACTTGATGTAGCTACTACACTAAGGCATATCTCACCATACAGTATACATGAAGTGCACGTAGATTTAGGTTGGCTGGAAAAGGCCCAAACAGAGCGTAACTGACCATTCTTTAACTTAGCTTATTGCTGCTTGTTAGCCTTTTCTCCATCTGTCTCTTTTTCCTTCATTTTCCCCTCCCTCCCTCCCTCCCCTCACTCTCTCTCTCTCTCTCTCTCTCTCTCTCTCTCTCTCTCTTCATGGCTTATATGAATAATATGTAAATTGAAACGGTAATTCCCATGATTGTAATTTACTCAATCTTAGTACATGCTTGGACATTGCATTGTTTCCCCCCTCTTACATTCGCTAATGCAGGTACTGAGTTAGTAACATAATAAAACTGTGCTGTTTTAAGTACTAATTTAATTTACGCTCAGGCTTGAAAAGTCTGGACGACTTTTTTTTTTTTTTTCTGTAATTGAAAATATTACTCAATCGCGTAAATAAGTTCATGGTGAGAAATATTTCTCAGCATGTCCACCTCTGTGAATTACTTCTAAATTTATTGATTTATTTATTTATTTGTTTTATTATTATTATTTATTTATTTATTTATTTTTTACTGTGGACATTGAAACGAATGAAAACAAACCGCTAAAAATAGATTAACAGATGGCACTAGTTTACTTTCTACCTACCACTAGGTGGGCAATGCACGAACTTGAGGAGGCCCCACAGAAACAAATGACCGGAAGGCAGGTTCAAGGGGCTTTGCGTAACATTCCCAGTTTGTAGACCCTACGCTCAACTTCCGTGCGAGTGGGTAAGTGTGAGATGGCTTCTTGAATATCGACCTAAACGTTATCTTACACCAAGTCTTAGATATACATACCTTAGCCTACACCATGTTAAAGTTACGAGAACTTCGTGAATACGGTCCCAGTGGTGATTCACTTAGCACTCAGAACATTTGCAAATCAACATGAAAGAAAAGTGGGGGAACCAGTTCTTCGTGTGATTTATGAGAAGCCAGACTCAGATAATAATCTCAAAGAAGTGCACGTAGACTTACGTAGGCGGGAAGAGGCTTAAGCACCGAGTAACTTAGGGGTAGTTTGACCATCCTGTCACTTGACTTACACGTTCCCCTAAAGCATTAGCCGTTTATCAATCTGGCTACCCATAGAGACAATACCTGGAGACAATACCCATTACTGGATTGAATACCTAAACTTTATGTGCGGCAAATTTACTTATTCAGGGTGTTACGCGAAGAAGTTTTATTGTCAAGTGCCTGTCAGATTTTGAATTTGTGTAGATTTGCGTAGTTTTTGTATCGCTGCAGGGCCATGTTCTCCTATAATAGTTTTCATTAAGTAGGCCCCCTACCTGCAGGGCATCGACTAAGAGATTTCAAGATTAATGAACTTCATCACAACTCTCCTGGAGGTTATTTTTATTTTCTTCCCCACTATGGTTCAATTTCATAGTGCATACTGTCCTTTGATCAAAAGAACCTGGGGTTTGGTTAGTAGATCTAGCGACACTATCAAAATAGTTAATAAGGAGTACAAATACCAGTATAAAATTATACAGGCCGAGAGAGAGAGAGAGAGAGAGCGAGAGAGAGAGAGAGAAAGAGAGAGATTATGCATGTACACACACACATACATGTACATACACACATATGCACACACACACACACGCGCGCGACCGCGCGCTCGCGCGAGCAAACTCTCTATGTGAGAAACGTAAGCTCCTTGCCTTAGCTGTTTCTGGTTTGTAACGGGACAAGAAAATCGCTTGGAAAGTTGTGTAGCCTAAGATAAAAAGCAATGGTCATCATTTTGAGTTTCCAAAAGCAAGGTAATTTTCCGTAATTGGGCTTTTCAACCAATTCACTTTTCTACACATTCACGTCAATGATATTTCGATAGTTTTCTCTCTCTCTTTTTTTTTTTTTTTTGTTTGTTTGTTTGTTTTATTTTACTTAGCATGGAAGTATATCACACGCTTACATCTTCCTTGATTTCGCCCAACGTTTGGTTAATCTTGTGATACCTGTTGACAATTTAGACATAATACAATCAAATGTGTGTGTAGCACGAAATGAAAAACAAACAAACAAACAAAACAAAACAGGTGACGGTTGTGATCAAATGAACATTTTATTAGCTATTCATTGTCTCAAAACTTCTTTCTTAACTTGATTATTATTATTACTATTATTATTTACTTTACAAGACTGTATGTTCAAATCATGCTATAATATAAATTGTGATATACATGTTTCCCAAGATTCATGGGTTACAGAGAATATTTAAAGATACAGATTGTATATACTTAGAATACGAAATTCTAATATTACTGAGACTATTAGCTTGAGACAGCTTTAAAAGATACCCGATTTTAAGACACCACAAGGCTGTGTTCCTTAAGCAAAAATGAATTGTCTATCAGGAGAAAATCACGAGTATGAGACAGTCGTGAGAAATTCTCGCATAAAAGAAGATCGGAGGTGGAGCAATTGACACTGGTATTGGATGAGAAAGTAACCATAGACCCGAGTTTATTGTAGATTGATTCAAAGGGTTCAAAACTTCCTGGTGTTCCGATGGACTTCTCAGGTCCTACAGATCCAACACCTCCTATACGCTCTTGACCCGCTTGTGGTTCAGTGGGTTCGTCGTGTCTTGGTGGTTCAGTAGGTTCATGACGTCCTGGCAGTAAAACTGTTCCTTGACGTCCTAGTGGTAAAGTTGTATCCTTGCGTCCTGATGGTAGAATGGAGTCAGGACGTCCTGGTGTTAGAATGGAGTCATGACGTCCTGGTGGTAGAATGGAGTCATAACGTCCTGGTGGTAAATTTGTTCCCTGGCGTCCTGGAGGTAAAAGTGTTTCCTGGCGTCCTGGTGGTAAAATTGTTTCCTGGCGTCCTGGTGGTAGAATGGAGTCCTGACATCCTGGTGGTAGAATGGAGTCATGACGTCCTGGTGGTAAAATCGGTTCCTGTCGTCCTGGTGGTAAAATTGTTTCCTGGCGTCCTGGTGGTAGAATGGAGTCATGACGTCCTGGTGGTAAAATCGGTTCCTGACGTCCTGGTGGTAAAATTGTTTCCTGGCGTCCAGGTGGTAGAATGGAGTCATGACGTCCTGGTGGTAGAATGGAGTCATAACGTCCCGGTGGTAGAATGGAGTCCTGACGTCCTGGTGGTAGAATGGAGTAATGACGTCCTGGTGGTAAAATCGGTTCCTGTCGTCCTGGTGGTAAAATTGTTTCCTGGCGTCTTGGTGGTAGAATGGAGTCATAACGTCCTGGTGGTAAAATTGTTTCCTGGCGTCCTGGTGGTAGAATGGAGTCCTGACGTCTTGGTGGTAAAATCGGTTCCTGTCGTCCTGGTGGTAAAATTGTTTCCTGTCGTCCTGGTGGTAAAACTGTTTCCTGTCGTCCTGGTGGTAAAATTGTTTCCTGGCGTCCTGGTGGTAGAATGGAGTCATAACGTCCTGGTGGTAGAATGGAGTCCTGACGTCCAGGTGGTAAAACTGTTTCCTGTCGTCCTGGTGGTAAAAATGTTTCCTGGCGTCCTGGTGGTAGAATGGAATCATACCGTCCTGGTGGTAAAACTGTTTCCTGGCGTCCTGGTGGTAGAACGGAGTCCTGGCGTCCTGGTGGTAGAATTGTTTCCTGACGTCCTGGTGGTAAAATCGGTTCCTGGCGTCCTGGTGGTAGCATGAAGTCCTGACGTCCTGGTGGTAGAATGGAGTCCCGACGTCCTGGTGGTAGATTTGTCACCTGACGTCCTGGTGGCAGAATTGGTTCATGACCTGCTAGAGGTAACATGAGTTCTTTACTTCCTTGAGCTCTGATGAGTTTTTGGTGTCTGGTTGGACCATTGGGTTTTTGACATCCTGGATACGTTGCGTATTTTTTATTTCCTAAGTGACCTGGCAGCCCAATGGGTTCTTGACAGTCATGTGCTTTCCACTGCTGGAATTGTGAATTGAAGCATGCCACTATTGTATATGAAGGACTCGAAGTAAAATTCCTCCCCGTTCCATATTTCTCCGGTGTTATAACTGGACAGTAGAAATCATTTACTGGTCGTGTACCAGTTCTGTCTTGAGGGACGTTTGCCTGTAAAAGAGGGATAATTAAAATAGCACCATATCGAACGTAAACAATTATTAAGAAGTAGCAAAGATTATGTTTTGCTTATAAAGATTACTGACATCTTGTGAAGTGACGTCTTTATACACTTCTTCAAGATCCTGATATTTCATTTTCTCATTTTTTTTTTCTCTTCGATGTCTTTCGCTATTCTTCTTCTTTTTCTTTTCGTCTTCTCCAGGACTCTTTCTTTGCTTCCTCTTCCTCGTTCTCTTTATATTTATGTTCTTGTCCGTTTCGGAAAAAGTTTTGATACCCGATCAGCTTTCCTCCATTCTGTCGGTTTTCCTTTTGGCAGCAAGTAAAAAACAAATTATTTTACACATCCACCACCTCATCTCAGAACAGACTGTGTTACTCTAGAGTTATACAACAAACGCCCAGTTTAAACTCACCAATGCTTCCATTTTTTCTCTTTCTTGCATCCTCGGTAAAAAAAAGAGGGTAAACTCTATGACATGCTACTAGAAATAGTTCAAGCCATGAACAAAGGGAATATTCATAATATTGTGAATATTTAACTCTGTGTAGAAAAAGATCGCCACAACTGGCAGCATTTATTTTTATCGTCATAAGGAAGGTTAAATCCAGACGTGTCAGGAGACTATCTTATCAAAGATTCGCTTATCACATTTTAGGTTTTAAAATTCCCTTCCAGAAAGCATACAGTTTAAGAAAATGGTACTAATTTATATCATCGTAGCGCACATACTGTCATTATTTATAACACTAGAAGAGACCCCTCGGCCTCCACAGGACATTTTTTTTTTTTAAATATTGCCCTGCGACTTAAAGTATATGGCAAGCATGCGCACTTCAATGTTAACATTTTGGTTGATTAAACTGAATGTCACTCAAAGAAAACGTGTTTTGAATGCGTCGTGTTATCGATCGTACAATTCGGATCAAGCACCCTTGCATGATTATTATTCAATTAATATCATATGTTTAGAATAATGTTTTTTTTTAAAAAAAGCGCTTTTTTCGGATTTTATGTACATAGAAAGACAGATCCATATGCAATAATGTTGTGTGCCAAATTTCAAATGGATCCATTCAGCAGTTTTCGAATCCATAAGCCTATTGCGGGGTTTGTTGCAGATTTACAATATACGAGGGCAGGCTGATAATTAAGTTCCGTTTGATCATAACTCAGTCAATTTTCGTCACATCGACCTAAAATT
>JBCAUA010836341.1:0-13908 GCA_038406235.1 Peronia verruculata
ATAGATATATATATATATTCCCTGCCGATGCACTGTACATCCGTAGCGAAGATTTGTTTACCTTCTCGGTTGTCGTAGAGACCTAGAACAACCCCTCTGACTTAACCTGCTGGGACCCTTGACCAGCGCAAGTCCACCCTAACGCTAACATGTAGGCCCGACGAGCTAATTTTTGGTGGTGTGCATTGATCATTGATGATGAATATCTTCCATACCTATGCACTTCCATATATATGTATATATATATATATACGTCAACGAGCTTATACTATTTGTTCTGGAGTGGGGACTCATGATGCAATCTTAACAAAACACATTGGGTTTGGTCAGCACTGGACGCCATGAGTATGAAGGCATTGCTATTATGCCATGCTTGGCGTCCTTTCCGACACAAGGAGTTGGTCACTATTCTGATCTAGTAAATATTATTTTCTTGTAAACAGATTCGTTTTTGTTTTGTTTTTTAATCGAGAGCTACAGCAAGGACAGAATACAACAGACTTGCAATTATGAGACAATGACATTGTGAATTTTGTTCATGAACACGAGGTAATATAATGACCACAGCGTTAACTAGGTGTCTTGCCTCCACTGGCATGGCTCACCACTGGACACGCGTGACGTCACGAGTCTGCACTCCAATAGAATTGTATAATAAGTTCTTATCCAAGCCTGCAGAGAGACGTCCATGCCGTTGTTCCTGTTATGATGTGGGAGGAAAAACTGAACGGTAATGAATACGTTTCACGCGATAGACCAAATGAACTAAATAGAACAACTGTCATGTCGGCAAGAAATATGAAAACAAGAATTAGGTATTTTAAGCAAAATCACATAACCTTGGGAACATGGCTCACATGTGGCTTTGTTTACTTGCTCTGCGCATGGCAGACGACTCTGGACGAATGATGAGCTCTCAGACCTGTCTTATCATATAAACAGAGCCACATGTGAGCGATATTCCCTAGGTCATGTGATTTTGCTTACAATACCTAATTGTTTACTGGTAAATTTGACATACAGCAGGTATGAGATAAGGAAGACTGATCTCAAACATTTTTGCAGTGTTGATGTCTTTTCACAGGCATCTTGTCATTTGCCAGAACTTTGATGTTCCATTTTAAACACAATGAGATGTTTCGGCATATATATGCCGGATCGGAAGCTGCGTCTGTGCGCTGAGTTCGGATTTTGAAATGAAAAACTTGGACAGGACCAAGAAGGTCAAATATATATATAATCAAAAAAAAAAAAAATTACACAAAAACTCGAAAGAAAAATGCCTAATAGTATAAATATTGCACGTATTGTTATCAGATGGAATCCATCAATAAATAATTGTTCCAATGCTCTAAACCAGCAGTTAGTGGCCCCAGTGTGGACTGCGGCACTGCATGCCAGAGTTGGAACAACTTGATTGTCAGTGGACCACAGGTCGCTGGAGAAAGTTGTCCTGTTTTGCTCATCCATAATGATAAGAGAATTTCTAATACATGTAGGTCTATTGTTTCCTTGGATGAGCCCTTAAATTCCACCTGAGAATTGCCATGTGTATTAGGTCAATAGTGAAATAGAAAACCAATTGGGGGGGGGGGGGGGGGAAGAGGGATTGTTACCTGACAGTGATTCACCCTAGTGGCAATGGTGACGCTGATTACGGCAATGTCGGGAAAGCTGCACTGCCGAGTTTCCATGCCGATTTCCTCTCACCTGTTTGCCTGCAAGTCAAGCTACTTGCATTTTTTTTTTTTTTTTGTTTCCAGCTTGGGCAATTTCTGTGTTGTGTCTGCTAGCTGTGTGTGTGTTTGTTATTGAAGTGATTTCACCTTTTATTTTTTTTTTAACTGTTCACGTGATCTCCGCCCTCAGCGAAAATGCCAATGTTCATGTTGTAAGTGGGCCATTGGTTTATCATGGAGCCCATATCTGAAGAAAGATAGTGGTTGTAGCCTAATGGGCAGTGAGTCACCCCACAGCTGACTCGTAATCTGATTTTATGGCTGCCATAGCCAAGATCTGGACTATTGAACTACAGTGGGAGTGGAAGAATTAGTATGGGATCTGCCGGACCAGAGCAATGTCAGGCGGGACAGGTTAAAAAGCAACGACGCCATAATGTAGTATATAGTGATATCTGCACTGTTATATACACAGTGATATATAGTGATATCTATAGTGATATATATATATAGTGATATCTACAGTGATATACAATGGCTGAGCTTAGCACAGGAAAAGAAATGTGTTTTTCTGCTCCACAAACATCGATCCCATGGTCGTCAGTAGATGAGGTGGTGGTTGGGGGGGGGGCGTATTTGTTGACACGTTTCCTTGGTCACAGAGATCAACCCGCCATATCAAGTCCTATCTCATTCTTTCCTGTCCTTCCTGTGTTCCTGGCCTAGGACTGGATATAAGGCAGTTGAGGAGGGGGGTGGGGGTGGATCATATGTTCATTTGTGAAAATTAACGATTGTTAAAAATAACTGGTTTAATAATCAGCCCGCTCAAGCAGATCAGGGTGGCGAGGAGTTCAGAGGTCGTTCCTGGCTGGGAGCATGAGCTCCTGACAAGTTCTGGAACGAAGCAAGTCGTTAGTCAGTTCAGGCATTCAGTCACAGCCCCTCCCCCACCTCCCCACCCCACAAAGTCCTCTCACCTCCCTAACGTCTTTGACTGGCAAGGCAGAATGCGCGCGCTGCCCTGATAGATATGGTGGTCTTTTCTGAGCAGAAAATCGATAACCCGACAAACAGGAAGACAGAAAGGACCATCTCCACTCCGCTCCCCTCCTCGTGTCATTAACATCTCAGCACACAGAACGGGCCGGCTGTACTCACTATCTCCTCGGCCATCTGGAGACAGAACAGCATAGGGTATGCCCCGGGGGGGGGGGGAGGGAGTCGGAGATAATAGTAGATGGAACAGAGGAAGAGGCTGAGTTGAGAACAGCCGGACATTGTCCATTCTTTGATTTGTTCTGTTTCTTCCTTCCCCTCCCCCCCCCCTCTCTCCCTCGCTCCCTTTCCTCCTTCCTACTTTCCCCCGCCCGGTATGTCAGTGCGTGCAGATCGATTGGGGGAAGCGCTTCCCTACCCCGCCCTCCCCGCCCCCGCTGGCTCACTCAAAATAAACCTCCGCTCCCCGCCCGCCTCTTGCACCCACAGACCTTGGTACAGACCAGGTCTTGGTGCACTTCTGAGTCTGAGGGATTTCTCTCGTGATGTGCTGTGCTAGACAGAAAGGTCCCTGTGGTTGATCTTCACCAATGTAGTGTATCAGAGACAGACACAAGTTTTGGGCTCAAAGCTCCAGACTGTAGTGGCTTATCCTGTATTAATGTCCGGGCTTATAGCCTATTGGCGGAACACGTTGACATCACGGAGATCATTCTGTGGTCTCCTATTGTAGATCTCAGCTAGCAGGTCAACACCCTCCCCCACCTCCCCTCCTGGAGAGTGATCAAAATAAGGACATTGTTTCAAATGTTTGTTATGGTGATTTGGCTCTGTGGCTATAGCGACAGGTCAACATAGCGCTTGCCAACAAAATGGCCGCTGTGTGTGTTTGTTGGGAGGAGAATAGGTTTGGTCGGGGAGGGGTGGGGGGGGGTGCTCGGACAACTGTTCGTGCTGCCAGTTCTGTCAGTTTGTACACCAACCAGTCAGGGCCAGATCTCCGGTTGTCTTCCATGCCATACTGTGTGGCCTCAGATCTGTTTCTGACAGCGATAACTGTTTCTCACTGTGTATGGAGACCTGTGTCAGTGGTAAAGGACGATCAATTAGATTAAGGCTAGAATTTCCTCCTCAGACCGTGGTTATTTATTTATATATATATATATATATTTATTTATTTATTTATTTGTTTATTTACTAAAGATGAAGCTTGATGGCGAGCAAAATATTTAACATCAGCCTTACTTCAGCGCACCTGGTACTTTTAGAAAATGACCCAGAAGGAGGGAAGCAATATTCTGCTGTTAGAGGGCGACAACGCTCAGGAAGAAAATTGAAAATAAAGTTAATGACGTGAGAGATATTTGTGAAAAAAATTAACTGGCGTGGCAAGAGAACAAGACGATTTACTGTACACCATTTCTTTGCTCCAGTAATTGACCTTCGGATACGTTTTAGGCTTAGTTCGGCAAATAGCTGTTTCAGAGTCCCAAAGGTCGAGATACATGTATCAGGTACTTTTCTCTATCGAACCATAACACCAACAAACTATAAATGAACAATCTATATAAAAGTTACCTGATGTTTTCTTCCAAAACACGGTGGTCCAGTCTGTCTTCTTTGTACTATAAGTCTGCACCAAAATCTATACCATTATTAACTCGAAAACTTCTGAGCAAACCCATCTGAACTTTGGCACACAAAATTGTTGCATGAAGATCTGTGTTTCTACTTAAACAACCTCAAAAAGGATTCTTATCTTTGATGTTATTATAAAAAGGCTTTTTACCGTTGATGTTATCGTAAAAAGGCTTTTTACCGTTGATGTTATTATAAAAAGGCTTTTTACCGTTGATGTTGTCGTAAAAAGGCTTCTTACCTTTGATGTTATTGTAAAAAGGCTATAATTATTGAATAGCAAATTGGCGAAGGTGTTTGATCCGAATTACACGTTGGACAGAATGACGCATTACGTTGTTGTTCTAGTTCTGATTGCAGGGCATGGAAAAACAAACAAACATTTTGTGTGAGTAATGTTCAGTTTCATCATCCAAAATACCAACGTCGAGATGCGCACGTTAGACTGGCAGGACAGCATAGGTTTGACTTGTATTTAAAAAAAGAAATTGTCCACGAAGGCCGTGGGTTTCCTGCCAGTTCCTTCAAATAGAAACAACAACAAGAAAATGTCCGCTAATGGATCTCTCTGTATGCTCTGGGTACTGTCAATAGACCGTCGAGACAAACTGTGGTGTGAGGGTTAACGGTCCGCATGGCCAAGAAGTGACTGACTATGGCTATGAGCTATTTCGAGATCGGTCACATGACCAAGGAGTTTCACTCACACGCTGTTTTGTGGACACGGTCTGTGCATGATAGTCCAGTCTTGACCAATGAAATATCACACTAGATAAACAAAGCCACATAAAAACGACGTGTCCTCGATCATGTGACCAGTCTCGAGATACCTCATTGGAGGGACAAAATTTTTGTCTGTCTGTCTCATCTTTTCATCCATAGACCTACCTTAGGGCATTACACAATTATAGCGGGAAGAATCAGCAGGCAGGAAATATGTTTTTGTGCTCACATAAATTGTTTACCATGTAATGTACCAGATTTTCTTTCTTTCTCTCTTCCTTCCATTCTTCTATTTCTTCCTTTCTTTTCTTTCTTTCTTCCTTTTTTTCTGTCTTTTTTTTTTTTTTTTTGTTGTTGTTTGTTTTAATGTTCGTATAATTTTGTGAATATAGCAGGTAGGAAAGCTGGCCAAATGTTGATAAAATTGTCAGTGTCATAAAGAGTCACGGTTCCTACATCCAGTGATGCATAGTTGTACCTTAGACTTAGACAACAAGCCCGTGAGTGCCGAACTCCTGCCGTTGCTGATAACCAAAAAGGTGTAGTGGTAGCTGCAGGATTGGTGAGAAAGTGAAACGTTCGTACAAATATCTTGTCAGTGCCAGACAAAAGACGCGCAGTGCCCAAAGGCTGAAGCTGTCACTGAGCCACGTACAGGCGGACATAGTGGAGTTTCTTATTCTGTCTGAGGTTATAGAGTTGCACGTTCTACATAATTTATATCAGCTGGCACCTATTTTAATGTTGTCTCATCGAGTGGCACAATGGTCAGCCTTCAGGGATGAAGTTCCGCTCCTTATTAAGGGGGTAATTTGGCAAGCCTTGTCATTTTTAAATTGTGAGTAAGAAAACACTTTTTTTCCATAATTCACAATTATGTCACAGACAAAAATCCTCATACAAAACTATCCATTATCAGATGGTGCCCTGCAGCACGAGAGCAGAGCTTAGAGGTGATGGTTATGTAGAGACTGCGTCAGTTTGTGTGTGTTGTGGTCCAGGCTAATCTTTGTCGTTGTGTGTGTTGTGGTTAACGCGTGTTATGATCTCTGGGTATGAATGTCTCCTGTTGTGGTTGTAGCTGTTGTTGTTGTTATTTTTCTTCTCCTCCTCCTTCCTTCCTTTTTCTTCTTTTTCTTCTTCTTGTCCTTCTTCTTCTTCTTGTTTTTCCTTCAGAACCTGCCTGCTGTTATAAACATCCATGTCTTAGCCAAGCCAAGAACGTTAGTCCAATCTTCTGACGTAGTTTTTTTTTTTTTTTTTCAGCCTGACCTCAGGACATAAAGATCGATTCACAGGGACATAAAGATCGACTCACAGGGACATAAAGATCGACTCACAGGGACATAAAGATCGACTCACAGTGACCTCTGGCACTCATCATTACCGTGGCAGCTTCTGACTCCATCCATTCCTGTTTTCCTCATTGACCATTGTCACTGGTGCTGAGTGGAGATTGCAGTGACCAAGGATCAACCAGCCTGTCCTTGGATTATCCATCGTCAGTGGAGAAGTTCGACCTTATTTCAGTGTGACCTGCAGGATTACATGTTCAGCGGTTCACAATTTGATTGTGGACACATACCAAGCACTGACTCAAAGCTTCTGCCTTCACTCGGCTATTCCCGTGCGGTTTGATCCAGATTTTCCCAACCAAAATTTCCCAATATGTCCGGGGACTGGCAACACGGCCTCTTCGGCTGTTTTGACAACTGCGGCCTCTGCATCATCTCCTACTTCGTGCCCTGCTACACCTTCGGTAAGAATTCCGAGGCGGTGGGTGAGAGCTGTTGTACGTGCGGCATCGCCTATATCGTGCCTATCGCCAACATCATCGCCGCCATCAAAATCCGCGGGAAGATCCGTGAGCAGAGGGGAATCCCCGGCTCCACCCTGAACGACCTGCTGCTAATCTGCTGCTGCCCGCTGTGTGCCTTAGTGCAGGAAGCTCAGGAGGTCCAGGTGCCCGGGGCTCAGGCCATGGCCAGAGAGTAGCCACTGCTGACCACGTGATGCTACCTGCTGGCTGTGTAGTAAATGCTACTTGTCTATATAACCTTACAATTAATTGACTTAAATTCAAGGAACCATAGATATAACATGAAAACTAATCCACTACGATATAATGAAATAACAAAAAAAAAAAAAAAAAGAATAATTTCAAACTTCAGTAAATATGAAATAAAAAAGAGGAGGGAAAGTTCACTTTGGAAAAATCAAATGGGACACGTTCTAGATTCTTTATTTTTTTTTTTTTTTTTGAAATTCACTTTGTCTTGAGAGATCCAAATGTTTCGGGGCTTAAGTGATGTGGACGTCCCCTTTATTGTTTCTAACATCTGGTTGTGTCCCTTACAATCTACTTCTCAAGGAAGTTCAATTATAGATCCATCACAGCTCAGAAGTTTGACAAGAAGAGATAACTCTCAATGAAAACCCGAGTGCCCAGAAGAAAAGGTGAAGGACATCAGTTCACAAGGGAACTTTGACATTCAAACTGTCAGTTAGAAAGAACGACCAATCAGAGTGAAATGTACTGGGATCTATTGGAACAGGAAGAGTTAACTGGGCAAATCTGTGAACAGTCTGGACTTTGTCATCAGTTCAGGGAACAAATAGGTGTGAAATGTTCATCATCTTTTGTTTACAATCTGTGTCAATGTTTTGATCTTTTGTTGCTAAAGAAAACAAGCAAAAATGCCGTTTTTTGTTGTTCTTTAATCTTTGCTCAATGTAACATTGGACTTGAGGAATTGGCCTTCAATGCTTTCCTGTTTTTCCCTTGCTTTGTGGTTCCATAGACTCAGACATAGTTGAAGGATTTGTAGCTGAACAGGAACTCTAGGGAAGCTAAGGTAATGTTGGATGAAATGCAAGTGTACTCAATTGTACATTGTAAATTTTCTTGTCCCGCCTGGTGGACAGAGATCATGGCTGATTATTTTGATTGATCATCAATCAAAAGTTAAGTCTTCACTTTGATTTGTCCGCGCTAGTGACGACCACCCGAGCCATGGCAGACAGGAGAGAGATCCGAGCAGTTCATGTCAAGAGCTATGACCAACTGACCTGTATGACTGGACTTATACTGACCATTGGTGCTTTGTTTCTGCTTTTTTTTTTAAATCTGTCTTTTATTGATGCCACCTGCTGTTGCCAGACAGTGGGAATTGTTTGTTTGTTTTTTTTTCCTTCCAGAACTGCCTCACTGTCGAGAATATACGGTGCTTGTTGCTATGGTAACCAAACAAACAACTTGAGGCTGTGCTGAAGATGTGTTCCCTGACGGGCAGAACTTGTCCTTTTTTTGTTTGATGTTTTTACTCAGCAGTGATGTCCCTTGCCTCACATACAACGGTCTGTCGTTGTATTTGTTTGCTTTCCATTGCTAGAACTGCCGACCCACTGGAGAGATCCGCTCTGCCTCCTTTCCCTTGGTTTCCCACTCGAAGGAGACAGACAAAATCACCAGACAAGACCGCAGAAAACAGACAACATACACTCTTTACCAGTCTAACTGAACCACAGATGAGACCAAAGCACTTCGGTTTCTTCCTTCTCTCACCATGCCGATCCCAAACCTCAAACCTCAAACTTCACGGCTAACAAATGTCCGTTCTTGTGGCTTATTAACACCAGCTGTCCCCTGTGCACCGCTACTGATCTGTCCCCTGTCCTCATAGAGATGTTCTCAAACTGTGTGGGGAGTTCAGTGCTCCTTCCTTGTGGGTTTTCTCATTCTCTATTCTCCCCTATAGCTTGGACTGGGGGAGGGGACAGGAACGGGCGAGATATGTCCTAGAGCAGGAGCAATACCACAAAGATTTTGATCTGACCTTTCGACTGTATGTTCTCTAAATCTTCTCTTGACCTAGTTCTGGATACTACCAGCACATTTCAATCCACATGTCAGCTGTGATCTTTTGTCCTTAAAAAAAAAAAAAAAATCAAACTTTTTTTTTTTTTTCAATTCGTTCATTCCTTCATCTCTGTCTGTCCCATCCATGGCGAGAAAGTAACAGCTAATAGAAAAGCAACCATCCCTCTCTCTCTCTCTCACAAAGCCAAGCCGCACGTGGGACCAGCTGACTGGCGCGTAGATGACCCTAAGAGCGACACCATCTTTGAATTTGCATTGATCATTTTTATATTTGACTTATATCTGTACCCGTGGCTTAAGGCAGACAACTTGATCCCGACATTGTATGTGACACTGACGGCCCTTGTGCTCAAGTCTGACCCGTCGCTGTCACAACTGACAGATCTTGTCGCTATTTTTCTCTTTCCGCTGATCTTGATCTATTTTTCTTGTCAAATTTTAGCCAAGCATAATAGTATTTTTCTCATGCTTTATACCTCCACTAAAACTGCAAGAAATGTTTGAATTATTTTACAATTTTACAGCATACAAGCTAGAATGTATTCTTTTTTTAAAGAAAATTATTCAACATTTTGTATTAAATACCCAATTTAAGTGTACACTCCTGTGTTGTTGGCCTTTTATTCTGTCTGGTAGTATGTGTGCATATGCGTGTGTGTGTATGTGCATGGGTGTGTATGTGTGTGTGTGCGTGACAAGACAACAGATTTGTTCACTGTGTGAGTGTGTATGTGCATGGGTGTGTATGTGTGTGTGTGTGCGTGACAAGACAACAGATTTGTTCACGGTGTGAGAGGCAGGCAGCTAAGTGCACTAACAATTCCTGCACCTAGGTGGCAAAGCGGGAGGATTGGAAGTGGGGGGGGGGGGTGATGGGGGGAGAGGGGCATGTGAACCATGAGAAGTGACAGGTCTATGTGACTATCTGTCCTAGCCGTTGTCAAGAGCAACAAATACAAACAAAACCCGCCTCGACATGAAATTCCCGGGAATGTCGCGTCAGGGAAGTAGGTCAGAATGATTAATGATAGCCGACCAAAGATCTCACAGAAATGGCGTGATCGTCCTGCAGGTTTATGGTGTGCTATCTCCCTAGGTGAGATCGACACAAACAATAACAAAATTTACATTGTCCCAGGAAGTAAGGCAGGGAAAGGGGCATAACTGTCACCATGTATTTGTTTGGAAATGCTGACTTTGGAGGAGTCTCAGTTGCTAGGTGACAAGGGGAAGCACTCCGGCACAACAAAGTTTCGATTGAACTGCCGGTTGCAGTCAGACTAAATGTTGCCCAGTGTGTAAGAGTAAAGTACGAACAGACAGTTTTGTTGTTGTTGTTGTTGTTTTGTTTTTGTTTTTTGACGACTGGATCGGTATGACAAGTCACGAACTCAGTATCAGATATTGCAGTTGATGATACAATCACAATCTACTTCATACAGCGGGAGATCGTTCTGTCCGGCCCTGTTACCTCCCTTTGCCAGACAAAGGAGATGATAACCAGGCAGTGTTAAGAGACAAAAATCATCGTCGCGTCCTTTGCTGGAAATATTAGGCTACATCCTAAACAATTTCAAAACAAGAGCTCATATTCGACTAAGGAAAACCCGGAAATCCCAGCCCCACTGTTAAAAAGTAGGCCACTCTCTGATGTTTGTTACGGCTCCACCTCGAGATCCGAGAAGAAAAGGTCACCGGCACCGTGTTTATCTCATCATGTTTTTCTATGTCCCAGACAGTCAACAGTGGACAGTTTTGAGCGTTTGTGCCACGTTACTAAAATTAGACGGGGATTTCCAGGAGTTGGCTCAGACGAAGCGTAACAAATCATACTTTGTCTTTCTTGTTATAATTTTATCAGTTTTTATTATTTTTTTCTTGATCAGTCTTTCGAATGACATAAAACAAAGTTGTTGGGTTTTTTTTTCCACCATTACAGTACACTGCTTGCTCAACATCACTTGTGTCTGACAAAGGGAGGTAACCGATATGGGCTCAACGATCTCCCGTTACTGTTGATGTTCCCAAATATTCTGCACCTGCCGCGTACTAAATACAGGAACATACCATCTTGCTATGCTAGTTTCTAGCTCGATGTATGCCACTCACTGGACGTCTTTCTGACCACTGAGGTTCAGGCTAAGCACATACGATACGGCATCTGTAGTTCATCACCTCCACCCCCCCCCCCTCCCTTTCCACCCAATCTCCCCTCCCCTCCTCCTTGGCCCCAAACCGAGACCCTGACATTTGTGCTCACAACGAGGGCGTCAGCGACATGAACTTTCCGGGAAATCAGAGGAAAAAATGGATGACCTTTTGACCTTTTCTCTCCCCCCCCCCCCCCCCCGCTTGCCCTTCCTCTCTCGTATATCTGTCAGTGATCAAGCGCTGAGCATTTTGAATACACCCAGCCTCAATGATGTGAGTAGCGAAAGTAAAAATGGCACGCAGTCTGTGCCCACAGGCCCACAGAAATCTGTGTCCAGCCCAGCCTGTCCATGTTACACATTAGCCAGGATATTTTCCCTCCATCACTGCATTCAGTGATCATTTCATTAATACATCAACACATCCCTGTCTCCATCCATTAATCTTTTAATCCATCAATACATTGATCCATTTATCCGTTCCTCCATCAATCCATCCATCCATCCATCCTTCTATCCATCCACCCATCCAGTCAATCACTCATCCATCTATCCATCCATCCACTCTTCCATCCATTCATCCAACAATCCATATTTGATAATTATTTTTCCTTTTCATTTCTCATCGATATCATTGTCATTAATGTCATCTCTTCAGTTCACATTGTGTTTCTTTCCGATATTGCTGATGACGAGAACATGAAAATAGAAAAAAACAAACAAACTGGACATTAAGCGAGGCAAGAGTTCACTGCTGCCAGGTGTCCGATAGAATATCATGTGACAAAGATCTGGAGATACCGTTGGGGTTTGTTTATTGTGAGTGATTCTACAGGCGGGAGGAACATTTAGTTATTTTCACTGTCAGAGAAAAAAAAAACGAGACTGATGGAAAAAGAATGAAAGAAATAAAGAGGAAAGAGAGAGAAAAAAAACATGAAATTGAACGATGAAATAGAGAAATTGAAAGATGAAAGAAAAGGGTACAGAGAGAAAGGAAGAGAGAAATAAAGAAGGGAAAGATGAAGAACTGAAACAGAAAGAAAGAACGGAAGAAGAGAGAAACAAGAAAGAAAGAAATAAGAAAAAGAGGGAAGAGAGAAAGAAAACGAAGAAGAAAAGAAATAAAGAAAGAAGTGTGTGTGTGGGGGGGGGGGGGAGGAGAAAAGAAACAGAGGAAAGTGGAAAGAGAAAGTAAAGAAAGGAAGAGAGGAAGAGAAATGAAAAAGAAAGAAGGACTAAAATTTTAGGCCAGTCAGCACACAGTCCATACTTTATGAGCAAGGGATTTTGCTGTAAGAAAGATCTTGATCTTCCATTTAAAAAAAAAAAAATAATGACTTAAATCTCACCCCCCCCCCCCTCCCCACTTCCCCTAGCTCCTTTCCCATCGTGCACTCCGCTCTCCCCCTCCTCCCCTCCCCGATCCCCCCCCCCACACACACACACACGCAAGCTCGTGTATTTTAGGACCATCTCAGTACAATTGTGGGTTGGCTAAGATCGATCAGCAAGGACCAATATTGACCTGATCACTTAACTTGTCGCTATTGAACTGTTTGAGTTGATTTGAAAAGGGCGGTGCTGGTCATTGTGTCTGCCTGTTGCTAGACAGAATCGCTGAAAAACACATACAAACGTACTGTAACGAATCATGTTGTGCAGTGCGCGCGCGAGAGGTCGTATGCATATTCATGTAGCTTCTTATAGCGCGGGGTCAGAAGGTCGTGTGTACCGGCCTCGAAGAATCGAGGCGGCTCCGACCTGACCGTGCTTGATAGACGGAGGGGCCAACTGATGTGTGTATAAATACAGAGCCCAGGCAGAGAGTGAGAGGAAGGTGTAGAGTAAGCATAGTATGGAATGCAAGAGTTCAACGAGTGCGGTACACACTAGTGTTAGACAGCTGCCCTGTGCCTGTAGTGTTTAATATTGTTGATCACCTACATTAAATTCTACATTATTATTCGACGTGGTGGACTCTTGTTTCATTTCTCCGCTATTGTGTGTGTCTCGTCTAGAGCCACAGCCTGATTGGCACATATTATAAAGGCACGACCACATCTACCCAACACCAAGAACTCTAACACATACATATACGTACATAGACACACATGCGCACACACAGAGAGATGCTGGTATATCCACACATATGAATCCATCCATCCTTCCATTCATTCATCCACCCATCCATCCATCCATCCATCCATCCATCCGTCCATTCAGTCCGCTGATTTTGTGCAGAATGGTGTAGATCTCGTGCATGCGTATTACATCATGATGTATACTACTACGTCACGAGTTTATGTTTGGTTGTACCGGATGTACATCACTGAATTCGAAAAAATAGACCAACGAACTCAGTCACCTGATATTTACATGAATAACTACCGATCACAGCCAAAACACCTGCCTGAGTATTTCGCATCTCCTCACACCATCTGCCCCCCCCCCTCCACTACTCCTGACCCGACACATATAAGCTAGTAATTTCTCAACAAACATCAGTCAAGAGCCTAACGAGGGGTAGAACGCCGAAAATTTGCACGTGACGACATAACCCAGCAGTGAAGCGCTTTGGCAAGAGAATTCTCTCTTCATTTCTTAAAGATCTACCGGATGTGGCCGAGAGAGAATGGTTTAGCAACGACTAGAGGGTTAGGGAGAATTCTAGAGAGAAAGACAAAGAGAGAGGAAGGTCTGGTTCTTAGACGGGCCAGCACCTATATAAAGGCTCAAGCAGAGAGCGAAGTAAGAGCGATCGGAACATCAGCCAAGTTGGTTGACCGCGGGGGACCACAAAGGGAGGGACAGCACCCCCCCTCCCCGAGTGCAACCC
>JBCAUA010836352.1:0-28345 GCA_038406235.1 Peronia verruculata
CATAATGAAGTCAGGCTCTCCTCAGATTCTCAGCATATGGAGTTATTGGTACCACTTTGAAGATTATTCATTTCCCTGTCTGTGGGCAAAATAATTGTTGTTCTACCTTAAATAGAAGTCGAGATATTGGCAATTAAAGGTGATGAGGGTGACCTATTGCTGCAGCTGAATTTAGTGAGAAATGGCCAATCACTTTTTTAATCCTCATTTATCCATGCCACAAAATTACAATTTTGTGCATTTACTGAATCTGTTTCAACAAATTTAATTCTTGAGATGCATTTTTAGATTGACATAGAAGGATTCTGCGAAGAAAAAACAATTGCATCAAGAATAAATTCACTCTTGAAAAACACAGGATTTCTCCAGTCGCCTCAGTTTGACGAGCATCTGATTTCATCGTGTTGCATCTCATTTGTTCTTATGTCATGTGATCAGTTAGAATGTCAATAGGACTCTGTGAGAAAAGGGAAACATGGGATCACAGACATAAGCAACGAATATGCACATCTTGGCACAGAAAAATCATAGCTAAATAATTTTCACCACAGTAAAAATGCACTTATCTCCCTGTCTACTACACCAGTATCTCAATACATGAACACTTTTATAGACTCATTTTGTCAAGGGACACAACATATTCAACATTAAATTTGAAATTACCACCAACTTCTTGCAAGATCAGAGCTCTTTTAGTTCTCTCATTTTTTGTCAATTGTCTTTTATCATGATGATGCCATGTTCTCAAAAAAAAAAAAAAAAAAGAAATTCTAAAAATGTGATAGGTGAACCAAATACTGACCACTGCCTTAAATTCTGTTCAGACAAACAGTTTTTTTTTTCTTTCCTCCTTGAACTTTGCAAACTATCACTTTCAAGGGTGTCCCCATCTCCACCAGTGATATCCTTCTTTGGAGAGAATACTTTTTTAAACATAGGACAAAAGTGTTAGTCGTCAGGACATGCAAATTATATAAATGACGTAGTATTGATACGTTTTGTTTTCTAAATGTCTTGCGCCTAGAGCAAATGAGTTGGAAGTCATGGTCAGCAATTTTGAGCTACAGCTATTAACACTTGATTTGTTCATCTAACTTTAAGCAGGTTTTTATATGGCAACATTCATAGACCAAAAATAAAGGATTAGTTATATGTGAGGGATCCACCCAACTCATATGATCATCCAGATCAAGATTCAGAGATTAAGTTTCGAATATTGTTTTTGACAAATCCCATAAAAAGAGTATTTGCGTTTTGTGTCGTTATTACTGTGATTATTAATGTTGTTACTGTTTTTTCAGTTGCTTTTATAATCGTTCTCATCAATAAAATATTGTTGATCATGTTATCTTCCTCTGTAGCCCCAGGCCGTCCGAGAAACCTGAACGTGACAGTACTGGACTCAACCTCTGTCCATCTGGCCTGGGATAAGCCAGACTCCAGCCCCCGTTCCCGAGCAGTGGACCGGTACAATATCAAGGGTTGGAACCACAGAGGCAGCGAAATCAAGGAGGAAGTCATGGGAGACAAGACAGAGGTAAGCTTACACAAACTGATGTCAGGTAGGAGTGATATCCATACTGGGTATTGGTTCAATGGTACCATTACAGTTACAGGCCTACTGCACCACACACAAACTGATGTCAGGAAGGAGCGGTATTCGTACTGGTTATTGGTTCAATGGTTCTACATGTGTTACAGTTACAGGCCTACTGCACCACACACAAACTGATGTCAGGTAGGAGTGATATCCATACTGGGTATTGGTTCAATGGTTCTGCATGTATCACAGTTATGGGCCTACTGCCCCACACACAAACTGATGACTATTTTGGCCTTAATCACAGTTTGGACTTAAAAATCTAATTTCTCAATACCAGGTAAACCTGCTTGAACCCTTGTGGCATGCCCTTTTTGATTAGGTTATGATCACTGCATGTTTCAGTGCTGGGCTGACAATTTGCTATGATCCCATAATCAAACATTCATAGCTCAAGTTGGCACAGTTGTTACAAGTCTCAGGACAGGAGATATGGACACACCTTGGGCATACATATTTTGTGGCAATCATGTACCAGATTATGAGTGTTCCTATACTAGATGAGCATGGCTATGAAATAAACGAGAGGAACACACCATAATGTCAGTCCCATGATTTGACTCTCCATTTTTTTCAGAAATGTACAACAAAAATTTCAGAGAAATTTATCAGGGATGGCAAATGCTTTTTATTCTTTTAACTCCTTCACTCCATAGCGATTTTGCTAATTTATGCAACACTTAATGGGCTCTCGTTCCAGTTTACATGGGGGTTTTCATTGTTTTGTGGTTGTGTTCTTTGATTGGGTATAGCAGCACAACTAATGAAGCTTATTATGTGAAGTTGTATATTTTATGAGAGGTAATATAAGGAACTTTCATCTTATACCAGTCAAGGCCAGGTAATTTTCATTTGTAATGATAAAATAAGCGCTAGCAACTACACTGGGTCTAGAACCACCAGATCTTGATCTAAATCGGAGTTATACCGCTCTACCGCAGTCACGACAGTCGTTTTAGCACTACAAAAAGCTGACTGCTACGTTTCAGTATTTCTGAACTTCATAAAATTGTGGCCAGAAATCGTAAACTTTGTAAACAGAAGAGTTATAGCTCAAAGAAAGGTCATACGACACCTGTGCAGGAGTGAATGGGACTGGGGGTTTCAATTTCTTTCGGGACGTACACTGTACGGCCCAGCACCAAAAGTTGTTTACTACTGGGCCATACAGGGTACGCCCAAAAGGTATCAAGGGGTTAATAAACAAATAATCCCCAGATGCCAATTCATTTAGTATTATGTCCATTTCCAGCCCTCAAATGTGACATTCTCATCATTTGTTTGTTCTCTGCCATCCACAGAAAGTTCTGACAGGGCTCACCACGAACTCTCGTTACCACATCAAAGTGGCAGCGGTCACAAATTACATCTTCAGCAAAGATCACTGGGTTGGAGACTTCACCCAAGCTCAGGTCTTCACCCTTGGAGGTCAGTTTTCACCATTTGTTTTTCCTGATTATAGACATCATTCATGCTTTTTTTTTTGTTTTGTTTTTTGTTTTTATATTTTCCATTTTTTTTTTATTGTTGTTCTTTTATTGCCACTTTTTCCCCCTTCCTTTACATCTCTCATTTCCGCACACACACACACACACACACACACACACAAACACACCCCATACTCACACACACCACCACCACCACCAAAACATCTGTCGCAGCTACGAAGAAGTCGCTGTAGGTCAGACTTTATCGTGACCATATTTTTACCTTGCTGGTCTGTCTGACCAGCTCTCGTTGCCCTAGACATGTGTCATTTTGTTTGGTGACGTCCTCTACCTTTGTGCTGTTGTTTTTGGGCAAGGTAGGCCTGTATGTATGTGTGTGTGTGTGGGGGGGGGGGGCTCTGAGAGAAGAGGGGGAACAACAATCCATAATTATTTTTTTCCTCTGCTTGTCATTTATCTGCAGGTTTTTTAAATTGTATTTTTAACCCTTTCTTTTCATCAAGTAAAAATCAAGTGTAAGTGTGACATTTGGTTTTAATATGTCATAGGTTTGAAATATTTACATTATGTACATGTGATATAACATGCTGCTCTTGTTCTTATCATTGATTGTACATATATATTGGTGAAGCATATCATCTGTGTCATAGGAAAAGTCTTGCACAATGTTTGAACATTTCTAGGAGGAGAACCACAACAACAAATGCAATTTCAATTTTGCCTATTTAATAGTCTGTGTGCAAGAAAAGTTAAAACTTGAGAATAGAGTTTGGAATTATCGGTAGATAGAGTTTGTAGGTTAATTTTCAAATGAAACTGAATTATAGGTTAATTTTCAAACGAAATTTGACTATAGGTTAATTTTCAAATGAAACTGGATTATAGGTTAATTTTCAAACGAAACTGGATTATAGGTTAATTTTCAAGTGAAACTGGATTATAGGTTAATTTTCAAACAAAACTGGATTATAGGTTAATTTTTAAACAAAACTGGATTACTTGCATATAGGAAATGTATATCCTTAGAAATGCCGAGTTGTCTTGTTATTGCAACGCTAATGATGTTAACCACACTGTATGCCATGCCAGTCTGTCAAGTGCTGAGGATGTTACCTACCAAGCCAAAGACATTAATGTTGATCTCTCTGGCCACAGGTGTATCGTTTATGTTATAATCAGTCCATCATTCCTCCACACGTAGGAAACAGACTTGTAACCTGTTATTCAACCCTGTAATGCATTACATCATCCATTATTTGATGTAGAGTTGTTATTTACTGGGGGGGGGGGGGACCTTTGCTGTAGCTCAAAGAGAATTTTCCAGTACTTTCCATCAGCAGATTTCTCACTCTGGTACCTATAGCAATGTATGGAACTGAAAGTACCATGTGGTCGAAGGGCTGTTTATTTCCAGCAAAGCAATTTTTTTTTTTTTTTACAATTGATAAGTGTTGGTGATCATGATTAGTCTGAAATCTAAATCTTTGATTACCATTATATAATAATATATTTATTTGTGACTGTGAGAGAAGGTAGGTATAGTGTTATCTGCCATTAATGAGAATTTTCATTCAACTGAAACCCTTCTTCTCAGAGGACGAATCTTTCTTCTCCGAGGCAGCACTTTTGCGTAGGATTCGAGAAGCTCCCAATGAAAACACAATTTTTGGTGTGACGACTGATGTTAAGTTTACTTTTTGTCTTGAGCTGAGAAAGCTTAGGCTGCGACTCGGACAGCATGTTTTGCTGTCAGAGTTGAGATTTGCCCCCCCCCCAGTGCTTTCTTGATCTTACAGTAAGCTGCGCTTGATAAGCTCAAGGATTTTTTCAAAGTATGATGCTGTCTCATTTAATAAAATGCTGACAACATATACGTGTCCACATACACACAAAGGTGGTCCCCACTTTTCCTTGTATGAAATTTGCAATACCAAGAGTCTCAAATTGTAGACGAAGTAACAAGAGGACTCATTGATTTCATCAAAATATTGTTGATTTCAAATTCTGATACAGATGTATGAGATTAATTTGCTTCCTGATAAATGCTGGCAAACAGTTACAAAAATATGAGAATATTTCCAATTAGATGGCGTGGTTTTGGCAGTATTGTCTGGATCAAAGTATGAGTCAGTTTCTTCCTATAAATTATTTTTAATGGCCTTTATTTTTGTTCCATTCAGAAAGCTCTATTTGTAGTTCAGACTTTTCAATAACTTGTCATCATCCCAGGCTCACACTAAACATACATGAGTAATTAATTCTGGCTTACGCTAAACACACTTGCCATATTACTACAGAATAGGCTCATATCTAAACAAACAGACTTTATGTGTCAGAGATGTTAATAAAGTATACAGTTTATCTTTTTATTGTTATTCAAACTGCCAACCATGTAACCTGCCCAGACTATATTGAGATCTTTGATGAAAGCGAAGTTGTGAAGAGAATGACCTGTGTCAATACCAATTGTTTACATCAGCTCAGTTATTTCCCCTTACCAGACACAGATGTTGCTCAACAAGCATTTAGAGCTCAAAGAAAAAAAATCACGACTCTTCTTTTTATTTGAAATGGTAATGTCAAGAAGATTTAACAAAATTATTACAATGAGAAAAAAACTTTATCCGTGCATCATGAGATTTTTTAGAACTTTTCATGCCCAGTGTACAAGAATCACTTTTGTCCTTGTATTAGACTTGTTTTTCGCAATCCATGTGTCTGGGAAAGGGAAGGAATTAGGTTGGTCAAAAAATATCAACTTTGATGATCAGTTGCTCTATTTTCTCATAAAATACCATTGGTGTGTTCCTACAAGAAATATTTTTTTAGCTAAGATTCATCTTGCACACTCGTCAACCAGTGTGTCTGAGCAATGTGTCTGAGACTCCTATGTATACAAATATCAACAACGTATATCATCAAGTGTCGCAAGCATTCCGCGCAAGTCCAAAGTTTGAGAATTTCGAGGGTTTTTTCCCCCCCTTCAAGACCAGCTAAAAATACACACTGTGACACCATCTTGAGTCAAACCGACCAATAGAAATACAAAGAAAAAAATATGGAAAGATCCTTCATGTAACGTTCTGTTTATAATTTGATGTTAGTTTTATTCTGTGGTTACTCAAACTGACTTGGGTGGGTTGTTTTGCGACACCGATGATATCTGTCTAATGATTTCACATGTGCATTCCAGTGCCTGAAACATGATTCCATTTTATGCTATTGTTGGTTCAAAGCTTCTTCTTTTCCACGCTAGCAGTCTAAGCTTGTTAGAAATGATTGGTACTGAGCTTATGAGAGACGTCTTGCCAGGCTGTCAGATTATGAATGCCTTACTATTTGCCTGTCAGCACTGTCACATGATATCCTTCTCTGCAAGCATGTCTACTATCTATCACTATCTAGGCCACATGCAGAATTCAAAACCTTTACTGCAATTTCGCTGCTGATAAATACCACTCTAGTTTTCAAGAAAAATGGCTTAGTGCCATCAGTGCTGTTGTAAAAAAGATACTCAGTTTGATTTTAGGGGTATATTTGCCTGTGTTACTGTCATCTTTAATTTCACAGGCAAAAAAATCTAGCAGGCATAGAATGTATGAGTCTCTAAGAAATAAAAATTGAAAATTTTTTATCACATTTATGGTCACTCTACTACAGAATAAATATGAAAACTGACAATTGGATAATTTATATACATTCAGATGTCAGCAAGCATCTTATCACAGAAGATAAAGACATAATACAACAACATTCCTGTTAATATTCATTAGTGAAGAAGTCATGTCTTGCCCGTTGACCCAAATTGGGAATTTGTGTAATCTTGTTTTTTCATCTGCTTTTACCCAAGGAATGGATATATTTTTTTATTTTTTTTTCCTATCTTGCCCAGGAAAATGTCAAATTTAATGCAATAATTATAATAGAGGCCCTGAGCCCATTATAACATTGTGAAATTGTGACACATAAGATTTTGACGGGAATATTCAGAAGTATTACACGAAAAATATCAGTGACTGATAACCTTTCAGTCTGGCCTGACTTGGATAGAAGATAGGCCAAGTTATCAGCAGCTGAAAGACCAGAAACGATGGAACTGGGTAGACTGGGGGTAATCTTTTTTACTTGGCCTGATGCTGCAGTTTCTGATCTTAAGACTATCAAGAACATTGAGAAAAGTCAGTGACTAATAATTATCATTGATTCCAGACCACTAACATTGTATGTCTCTGACATATTATTGTGTAAAACAGATTAAGGGTTACAAACCAGAAATCATTTGTTTCAATGATTTGGTGTGACTAGCTCGTTGTGAATGTTTACATGTGCTCAGAGTTTGGCACTCTCCTTCAATTTGTTGTTTTGTTTGTATTTGTCTGTTTTGATTGTTTTTTTCTTTTTGAATACTTAAGTAACATTAGAGAGAAAGCCTCATATTCTAATAGCAAGCTGCAGCTTTAAAACTATTTCTAAGTCAACTGTCCCTGTTTGTTTTTTGATTGCAACCTATGCAGTTCTATTACTTTAGTGTCATCATTAGTGAAGATACAACTGTAGAATTCATGAAAATCTAGAGTCAAACTGATAACACTGAAATTTATAATAGTAGTTGTTAGAAACTTTAAAACTTTCTGTCCGTTCATTTATTCATCAATTTTATTTTTTTTTCCTGCTTTGTTTATTTATGTCCCATATTTATTGGCTTGTTTTATGATTAATATTGCAGCTCTATATGTTTTGAAAAATTTGATAATTCTATTTATTAACACTGAAGAAGAAAAACTGTGGCCTTTGGAGGCTTTGATTATTTTTAGAACAAGACTCAGAGGTTCAACTATTGAAAGTCATTTTGCTTTGATTTGCTCATTCTGCTCAGGCAGTTTTATTTGAGTTTTGCACATGGCATGAAAGACGATGGGACTCATTCTGAATCTTTCCTGTACAAGAGCTTTCATCACACGGAAACTGAAATCATATTGTACAGGTTCGCCGGAAAGTCCTTTGGACACACGCCTGAATTGATAAAGAAATTAACTTAATGAGCACATCTTCGTTTGTAATTTAAAAGATATCAGAAATTTTAGACATATCAGTTGAAACGCCAAAAATTTCACAAATATCATAAAATCCCAATCAGATATATCGTAGTTCAGAAGGATTTAAAATTAGGATGTCCCAAAAACACATAACACTGTGTCTTGGGGCCTGTCAATCATCCTGTAGATAATGGTACAAATTCTGGATTAAACAATTAAAATGCATGTAATGTTGATCCATCTTTCTTCTTTTGTCAGTGTTTACGCCAGTAGTTGGGCAATTTTAGGCAGTATCATATTCATTGTTCACAGTGAAATGTGTTCCACAATGAAAACAAAGGAGTCCAGTATCTCTCTTATGTGGCAATGTTCAGTGATAAACAAGCAAAGATGTTGACCACCACCGCGCAAAGTCCGAGCAGTTCAGAATGAGTCCTTTGACATATCTCTTTCTGTGATGAAATTTCTCTGCACTGTTTGAGCCATGTAAACATCACATCGCTGTCTTGATGACTGTCAACATCCCATGCTATCTTTTCCCCCTCAGCCTATCAGTCTACAGGGGACAACGTCATCAAGGCTTTTGGCGGCGGCTATGGTAACCACCCCTCCTCCACCTCCTCTTCTTGTTCAGCCAGCTTTCCGGTGACTCTTCCACTGAATCAGGCAGTTTTGAATGCTAACTTTTCCAGACATAACACCAAGATAGTTTTAGTAATGACAAATTATCATTATTGTCATCATTTTAAAAAACAAAATCTTACAATTAAGATAACTGTCCACCGGCAATTAACCAAATTAGACACGACACGATGAAATCGGGCGCCTGTCAGACCTGGAGAAATCACGTGTTTTTTCAACGGTGGGCGAATTTTTAAGGCATTTTTTTTTTTCCTTTACCAAACTCTTCTATATCAATCTAAAATGCAGTTCAGCATTAAAGTTACTGTAATAGATCGAGTAAAAGCCCTAAAATTGTAATTTAGTGGCATGGCCTAACAAGGATTAATAAGGATTTACAAAAGCGACCAGCCATTTTCTCGATAAATTCAGCTCCAGCGACAGGTCATCCCCATCGTCTTTTTATTTGCCAATATCTCAGCGTCTACTTAAGATAGAACAATTTAATTCAGACACAGAACGGGAAATGAATAATCTTAACAGTGATTCCAATTTCTTCATATACTCAAGTTTTGACAAGCGCCAGATTTCATCATGTCACATCTCAAATACATAAAAAAAAAGTGGGAAAACAATATGAAGAATTTTGAATGAGTCAATAAAAGACACTAATATCGCTAGCCAAATTTTTTAGCCCGCTTGGCTCTTCATCGGGGCAATAATAATCATCCTTATCATCATTCGGTAGAAGTGTCTTTGAAAAACACAAACACTGTCAACCAGTATTTAGATATTTAATGAAATGAAAAAACATTGTACATAATTAATAAATGCATAAATAAGTGGAAATTGCTCAGTGAAAAAAATAAAAAGTAGGCTAAGTAAAGAAATAAATAAGAAAAAAAATATAAAGAAAAAAATTTAGATTTTTGAACACTTTGTTCTTCTTCAAGGAGGGTCAAGAAGAAGAAGGAATCCTTTTCTTGTCATCATTTTATTAAAACTGACTTATATTTTTACAATGGCTGTCCACTGTCAAAATGTATACCAAAAAAAAAAATTCAAATAACAATATGAGGAAGTTGAAATGGTAGAAACTGAACAAGCTGGTATCACTAACCAACTTTTCAAACTTAATTGGCTCTTACTCAGGGCAATCACTTTATCACTTTATACAAGTTTTTATATATTGTGAAGCGGCCTGTCAACCGGTAGCATGTTTATGAAAAAAAAGAAGAAAGAAAAAAAATCAAAATTCTATAAGTTAAAATATTGAAAGCCGTGTTATATCGCCCAAATTTTCAAACTTCTTGTTTCTTTGTCAGGGCAACATTTTGAAAAATCTGGAAGAATCGTCCTGTGAATCTCCAATAATCATTGTCGTCATCGTCTTTATAAATGTCTTAAATTTAACGACATGGACTTTCAAGTGATAACTTACTAAGTGCATGAGAAGAAACAAAAAGCAGTCTGAAGAATTAGCTAAATAATTTTGATGGAACTCAGGGACAGAGTGTCAAGAGGTAACTGATTCAATACATTAAAATAACGGAGTGTCTGTCTGGGCCTAGTATTGCAATGAGGAAGCATAGGCAAATAAAAAAGTTGAACCACATAGTAAAGGCGAAACAATTTTGTAAGGGGGAGGGGAGGGCTATACCTCCTCCCCTCCCCCCATGACATGTTACATAACTAACTGGATACAATAACTTTCTTACACACAAACAGAGAAAAAGGGGTGCATCAATAGGCCCAAATAGACTCCAGGTCTAGCTGGGCCAATAAGCCCAAATAGACAGCGCCTTATAATGAACAAACAACATATCAGGATAATTCATCAGTTATAATTGCTCATAACTTTGGGAATTCAAAATTTTCTAACTTTCTTGGCTTATGTTCAGGGTATGGCAACAAAGAAGAAGAAAAAAAATGTACCTAGGATTTTATAGCAGATGAACAACAGTTTCAATTACATGGTGTACTCAGTGAACAGGAGACATTAACGTTTAACCTGTTGCATATGGAATATAATTTTATAAAAGATGATTTTTTTTTTGACAATTGATTGAAACCTTCCAGGCAAATCTAAGATTCAGGAAAAAAAGAAGATAAGGAAGAGAACTATGAGCGCATCTGGGCAACCAATCAGCTTGGTGTGATGTGAAATTGTTTTGAATGGTCCTCGCGTGGATTTTGGCATGGAGCTTTCAGAATTTGGAAGAGTCACAGGAAAGCACTGAAATCTACCTCACATAGTGTGAAGTTATCTCACATTTTAGTGGTTGTTGTGTGTTACATTTTTGTGATTGTCGTGTGAGGTTTCCTCACATTTTAGTTATCATATTTTAGTGAATGTTGTGTGATCTTGCATTCTAGTGATCGTTGTGAGGTTGTCTCATATTCTAGTGATTTTGGTGTGAGGTTGTATCACATCTTAGTGATTGTCATGTGAGGTTGTCTAACATTTTAGTGATTGTTCTGTGAGGTTTTTAGCCCTCTGAGGTCTCGTACAATTAATTTAGACCTGGACTTTAGCTGTGGTAGACAGAAAAGACGGATGAGGTCAGGACACGGAAAGGAAATAATTTATCTATAAAATAACAACTTTTCTGATGTCATCTCTATTCTACAGTAATCTACAGTAATAGGTCATCTTCAGCAGTTTTGTGAAGTTGAGGGAAAAAACTTGTTAGAGTAGGAAGTTTTTCAACAGTTGTTGCTGTTATGATGAGGCAGTACAGAATTCGTTTGGGGCTTTTTGTTATGTGACATAATCTGATAGATGTCATAAGACATCAGTAGACTTGTTTCGTCCAAGCAAAAGGCTGGAAATCCCTGTGTTTATTTTTAGCAGGGGTACAAACACCCCAAACTGCCTTACTTTTTGGTTTGACCCTGTTGTGGTGGAAGGAAATGTGTGGCTAAAACTCCTCACTGTGAACCTACTGAACCTAGATGCCCTCCACATATAGTAGCAGTGAGTAGTATTAATGATTAAATGATGTAGGAAAACTAATGGCATACTTCCGGTGTCGGGTTTTTCCCAAAATCTTGTGTTCTGCTATTGTTGCAGGATGTCCTGGTGGAACATAACACACATACATTATTATTCTATATTTAGCAAAGGGTACAAACACTCCACCGGGGATTTCCAGATCAGTTCTTAGTTGAATATGAACTATTGGATTTTGCCATCATTCAGATTTTTATCGTTGTCCTAGAGTAATGACAGTTTATTAGCTGGTCGAGGTGTCAAAGTTAGCTGCCGAGCCATACGGTTATCACTGTGATCTCAGTGTTTGTTTCCCTGTATTCTCTTTCATGTAACTTATCCTTTTCGCTGTCACTTACAAGTCACATAGACATTTTAATATCACTCTCCCTTTCTAACTAGCCTGCAGTCCTTCTTTCATTTTCAGTTTGTAACAATGTGATAATTCAGGGATGTCAAATTTCCTACTTAAATAGGGTTTCTTACTTTTTGGTTGTCAGTAATTTTTCTGTTGGCCCCAAATCCGACATTATTTACTATTAACGTACTACAAGTTTTATGTGTTGCTAAAGAATATGCCAGGAACTTTTCCTACTTTTTCATGTGGACAGATTGACATCCCTGGTAATTGCTCTCGGTCTTCATGTATGCCAATATATCTCTCAGATACACATTTTGGTCCTAAAAAGACAACTCAGTGTGTGGAAAAGTACCTGTTTGTTTGAATTAAGGCTTGTCTTCATTTTCTGTTGTAGATGTTGTATAGCTGGAGTATCCTCCAAGATGTGTGATTGCTCTGGAAGCCATTGTACCTAAATGAATGTTGAAATAGACTAAAAATTTGATTTCACCTCACATTCTCTTCTAAATATTCACAAATAAAACAATTTACTTTGTAACTTTTTCCTTTCTTTTTTTTTTTTCTCCTTTAAAATCTTCTCTGTTTTTGCATGTGTTGATGTTTTTGAGTTTATAATCTGTTTTTGTTCACAATTTCATAACAGCCCTTAGATTATAAAAAACTCTCAACATTTTATTCTAGCTTGTCACATTTGCAGAGAGTTGTTTGTTTGTTTGTTTATTTGTTTGTTTGTTTATTTGTTTGTTTGTTTGTCACTGAAGAAAGCATATCAGTGGCGAACATGAGAAAGGAATACAGAATGAAAACATCATATATCAATATGAATATCTTAACTCTGATCCAGGGTTTTTATCAACTGCCCAAAAGCTGATATTATTTTAATTCTATTAATTCTATTAATTATAAATTATTTAACTATTTCAAAATTATTTTTTAAAATATTTTATTATTATTATTATTATTATTATAATTTTTAAAAATGAATTTTAAAGGTTCAGGGATGGCTGGAGGACGTGTCTGTTTGCCTATGAATACAGTCAGTGATAGATGGGTAAAACAAAAGACATGACTTAACACATATGACTGATGTGCTGCTCATTGTATGAAAATACTTGTAGTTCAGAATAGGCAAAACATCTGTTCATGACAGGTTAGACCCTGCCTTCAGATTTTGAGTCGAATTTAAGAGTCAATCAGACTGTGACATTTAGTAACCGACATTTATCATCAATGGTGTTTTTTGGGCGCATAATGTTTTTGTGTTCGTTCATGCATTTATGTGTTACCAGGAACCAGTCAGTTCGTGTCAGACTGTAGGATTCTCTGCATTTCAAGCTTGTCTATCTAACTTTGGCAGCTTCACTCTGCTTAGCACTTCTTGCAGTTAGATTTTTTTCTTTTTTTTGGTCTTTGGTCAGCCTTTTTTTTTTTTTTTTCTTTAATTTTTATTTCTCCGCCAAAGCAGTTTTTTTAAATAACAGTTTTTGTGTTTTGTTTCATTCACAATTATTGTATTTACCAGACAATTTACTTTATTTTTCTTTGTTGCTATTAAGATCAAAACACATAATCTGACATTACATGAAAGATTGGGCATTTGAATATTCATCAAAAAAAAAATAACTATATCCTTCCAGTTCAGTCTTCTGTCAGTATAAAACATAATTTTCGTCTTATGTGCAAAATAGAATTGGAAATTTAATCCATACTGTTTGCTAATTTTTTAATTTTATAACTTCTTTGAATTCACTGAGATGTGGAAAGAATATGTTTGTTGATACACAAAATGAAATTTCTTCTCTGTGAATGAGAGCTCTCTTCTCATGCATCCTCATCTTTTTTCTAATCATTTCTATCTTCAGATCTACGTGTTTCCGCAAGTGGTAGGCACACAGCAAACACTGAAAATATCTTTTAGTTTTGAGGGGTTTTTTTATCTGATGTTTTTTGGGGAAACTACTATTCTTTTGCGTTTAGAGGACTCTATGGGCACCTTTTTTTTTTCAGTGGAAAATGGGTTGAAGGATTTTTTCCCTTTTGTATTTTAGTTGAGAGAGTTACCCCCCTTGCCAGAGATTCTTAAATGTATCTAGTTATTTCTTTCACCATGTTTAGACAATATTTATCGACTTGTTCCAACGAAGCAAATAGCTGGAAATCCCTGTCTAATTTTAGTAGGGGGTACAAACTCTCCAAACTGTTCGCAACATTGACATAGAAAAACATAAAAAGATGCACAGGACTGGTGACAATTATTCTCGGATCTCATGGTAGAGCGATAACAAACACCAGAGAATTTTAGCAGGTGGTACAAGCACTATGCCAGGGATTTCCAGGTTTTTGCTTAGTGGAATATGAACTATTAAACTCTTGAATTTCATTCAGTTGCAATTAATTTTATTTCCTTTTTTTTTTTTTTCTTCTTTTTAAATAATTGTTTTTGTTTTGTTTTGTTTTGTTTTTTTCACAATAATTATGCTTGACAGAAACATTTATCTTTGGTTAATATACATTCAAAATGTTGGTAAAATATTCCATCATTTTAGACATATCTCTCTCTCTCTCTTTGTCTCAGCCTGCTTTCTTGTATTTCACACTGGTAATTAAGTCTACTACAGAGGGGAGAGGACAGCATTCAAAGCCATAGACTCAACCCACAAATATTCATCATACCTCTTTATATTCAATGTTTTATCTTGTACATACCATGATAGTAAAGATAAGATAATCTTTTTGTTCTGTCTAGTGTTTGCAGTAATTGTATGCTCAGATTTTACTCAGAAGTGTCGGCATGAGATTTTAGTGTTTTGGACATGTGCATGTCTTTCATGTGCAGATTTATTGTTAATTTTGATCAAGAACAGCTCAGCCAACATAGCCCTGATGGGTGTACAGAATAGAATGTGCTTTTTTCTTTCTTTTTTTTTTTTTTTTGCAACTTATTTTTGATGTTTTGTGACAGTTTTATCTGAACTAGACACAACATTTCATTTGGAAAATGTAATACAGTAGAGTGTGGACTTTGATATCCTGCAGTAGCCTCCATTGTCTGGTTCTGTTAGGAAGTCAGGAGAAGAGAACTGGGAGATAGAGATCATTTTTTTCATCAGTCAGATTATCTCCCTTTGCCAGAAAATAGGATTTTGAATCATAGTAAGGGGGAGGAACTCACTTTAGGCCTCCTGGGCGGATACAGACCCCATAGAACAAAACTCTGCATATTTTATGATGAAATATTTCTCTTTCTTATTGTCAAATTGTTCCTGATTGAGATTCAAGTAACTTGGTTTGGGTTTTGGTCCCTTTCGGCTTGCCCCAGAGGGCGGTGCCATATCGGAAAAACCAACAAGAATGTAATGAACTTTAAGACAAGATAAACTCTGTCTTTTGTCATAATAAAATTGTATCATCACATAACACAATGTGTTATTTTTTTACCACGGTTGTGGACAGCTGAGATAACCACCACTACAGGAGGTTGAAAAGCTTATAAAAACCATAACCATCATACATAGACCTCAACATGAGAATAGTATTTTTTGGCTTCTTTGTCGAATACTTGTAGCTGGTCCAGTGATGGACATCTGCATCGCTGAATATTTTTGCTCGTGTGTTGATTGCCTGAGAGGACAAACAATTTTCTTTTTTCATGCTGATTGGAGAGGTATCCCAACTGAATATTTCCCTCTGTTTACACTTTTTTACCTCTTCAATATTTTCATGTTTTCTTTCTCGTCTTTCTTGCAATGAGATGAAGACAGACAATGTTCTGTTTCATCCTGACATGAAAGGTGTCGTCACCTGTTTATGTTTATTTTATTTGTTTGTGTACCCTTTTATGTTTTTTTTTTATTTGTTTGTGTGCTAACCAGAGCTTCAATGACCATTACCTGTTGTTGTCAAAGAAAGATGCATGTTTGATTCAGATACCTTGATTTTACCTTGGGTGGACCGTGGGAACACCACAGATAACCTAGTATCCAATTCCCTCCATCGCTCTTTCTTCCCCAATTCTCTTATGACATCATGGTTGCAGTTTTGTTAAGCTTTTCAACCTCCTGTCTTGGTAGTTGTCACAGCTGCACAAAAAATGCATAAAAATTTAAGTATGCGAGCTTAGTATGCTCAGCTCAATCATATTCAATGATGGCATCAGTTAGCTTCAGGTTTGCCCATTTGGGAATACTATCCTCCCAGCTCTTTCTCTGTCGGTCTGCCTCTTCTTCCCCACACCACTGTGCCTCACAGAATTGTCTTAGCAAACCTTGATGATCTTTAGATGCCAGGAGACCGCTTCAGTCTATACTGTAATATCGTGGCAAGGAAATCTTCACAGAATCCACTGATTGACATGGGCTATATGTTTCTCCTGATGAGGGATGTCCTTTGCTGACATGTTCCTAATGGTGATCTGGTTTTATTTGTCCACTAGTTGGATCTCCAATGGACTCAAGTGTTGGCTGAAGGTTGGGCCACTCCTATCGGAGGATTCATGCGTGAGAAAGAGTATCTGCAGAGCCAGCATTTTGGCTGCTTGCTGGATGGTAAGTCCCTGTTTCTTTTTATCGAGGGACACACATTTAACTGATTTTATTGTTTTTGAGAGATTCCTTGGTTATTTATCTGTGCTGATTAACTCTTTTGCTTCAACACACTGAATATTCAGCATGCTAACTTTGTTCAGATTGTGATGAACCAGATATTTGACTTCACTTGGCCCCTTATTTTTTTATTTTTTTTAATTTAGAAAACTCCCATCCACCCGAAGCCTTTTGTGCACAAAACATGCAAATTCCCCCTTCTCTTTCAAGTTCTTTTACATTGATATACAAGGTATAGTGTTTTTTCAAAGCCAAGTGCAGTATTTTGGTTTCTCATTACAAAAAAACTTTGGCCTCTCCTGAAACAAACTTTGTAGTGAATAAGCTGAGTCTCTACACAGAAAGGGTAGGGATAGCAGAAATACAGAAGTTCAGAATACCATGAAAAGTAATGGAAATCAAGAGGAAATTCAGAATTGGCAAAAAAAAAAAAGCTTCATGGAAAGAGGTGGAATTTATGCATAAATCATCAGCAGGTTATAAGAATTATATTGATTTGAGGGCTGTATAGGAATTTTTCTTTTGTTGCTTCATTTTTAATATGGGCACATGTTGCTGTACTCTCTGTGGTGAATTGCATTTGGGTTTCCATATGACCCTTTGCCAAATAAGAGAAAATCCTATATGTCATGTGATTGAAGTAAGATAAATAACACTTTGCAGATCTCTCTTATCAGTGTAGTAAATACAGCATTAAAATGACGGACTTCGTTATGGGCATGCCAAGTCTCAAAGTAATTTAAAAAAAAAAAAAAAAACTTTTTTTTTAGACAACTGAATCGTAAAATCATTGTGTAAATTAAGTGAAAAAATCTATCATGAAATAGGGGATGGAAGAGCTTGCAATAAAATATGACAGAAAGCAAGTTTATGATGGGTTCCCCTTTAGATGATGTAAGACAAGCTAAAGCTTTTTATTCTGTAGTAACAGTTATCAAAAAGCAGACATGAAGAACATGCTATGCACTTAAAAAACGTTTAACCTACATACCTTTTCCTGTCAAATTCGTAGTAAAGTGAAAGTGATTAATATATAGTCTCTTTTCAATCAAATAATTGCCTTTATTTTTTTCCCTGTTCGATAAACATCATTTGGTTGTATGGGAGTTCTTAAAGTGGTGGAAAAAGTCGCTGACGCACTAAAGTTAACCATTCTGTGTTGTTAATCTCGATTTCTTGTCAAAATATCGTATGAAAGTGATCTCAGATTGAGAAAGTGGAAAATAGGTTTTACATTATTATTTTCTGTTTATTTAATAAGAAATATATTGAAAAAAGAAGCTTATTTCAGTGAGGCCATGTTTGGTAAATTTTTGAGCAATAGGAAATTCATTGTAGTGTCAAAGATACAGCCTGTTGAATGTGACACCACCCGGTGGAAATTTGCATGATAGATTTCAATAGTCCTTATCTGGCAACAGGTCATATATGATAATTGAGACACAAACTTTCATTATACAAACTTTCATTGAAAAAGAAGCATCACTTGTTTTTTTAAATACCCATGGAGCCTCAGGCCATAGCAAATAATAGCAGATCAAGATCTTTTGAATTAAAATGACAGAGTAGTTTGAGAAAATATTTAGATGACCGGGTTACACACAAAATGTAAAGAAGTAATCACAGACACAGAGAGAGCAATTACCAGATCATTGCCACTTGCTATGGCTAGGGCTAAGGGAGAGAATCCATTGCACATCAAGTTGGTATTTGCCTTGTGTTCTAGTAAGAGGCGCACAACTCGGCAGGCATGCTGTGGATGTAGCAGGAGCAGAAATAATGGATCAGGTTCCTCAGTACTGTACTGGATAAATCAATATTTTTTCTGTTCTTATTTAAAGTTTTTGAAGGATAAGTGTGTTTACCAACAAGACAAAAAAAAAAAAAAAGTGTTTTCTGTTAGGTAGCATTTTTAAACAAGTATATCTAGAGATCAGAGGTTATACTGATCACATAACGCAATAGTGTTATGTTATTTTTTGACCACGGTTGTGGACAGCTAAGATAACCACCACTACAGGAGTTTGAAAAGCTTATAAAAACCATAAACAAGTAATGATATGGTAATGTTTTGACACTATCAAAAAAAAGAAAAATTCTGCAGATTATAAAAGTACTTATAAGCCAGTTTGGATTTTCTTTGATATAAAACTGTTTCGTTTTTTGTTTTTTTTTCAAAAGTCTGTTTTGGGAAGTAATTTGCCTGCTGATATTGAAAATCCTTTATTCTGATATTATTTTCTCTTCTCTCTTTTCTTTCTGTATTTTTCAAAGAGGTGAACTATGTTCATGTAAATTATGGTGCCTTCCACTTACAGTCAACTTGCACAAAGTAGTTTCTTTGTTGAAGTCAACCCCTTTTGGCAGACCTATTATTTTTTCTTTATATTTCTGCACTAGTTAATGACAGTCTTATACTTTCTTTACTTGTAACAACTGTTCGTGTTACTGCCACTCTAGGGTGAGGCTCCTCAGCCACTTTAGAAGATGCCATTCCCAAACCTAGCCCTATACCATCGTCTCTTGAGACGTACGGATGCTGATGATGGATACTCCACTATATACGCTTTCTGATATGGGTGGAATTTAAAGCCATTCACAACATATTTTTTGGATAAGAACAATCACTCTGATAATTATACTAATGTTTCACTGTAAAACAGAATTGGTGATATCTTTTAAATAAATACACATTTTTCATGCATGTGCAGTTCCTGCAAATTTCACTAATTACTGCTCTCTGCTTAACTCGCACAGTATTAATAGATAGATAATGACCAAGGAACAACTGGCGTTTAACAATAATTCTAAAAGTCAGAACACCTTGAATGAAAATACTATAACATTAGACATTTCATAACAGCAAGGGCTTGACAAGAATTCTGTAGGCTGAGTATTGAATGATTTAATCAAGGTTTTTTTTTTTTACATGCACTGCATTATTCTGATGACTGGTGATCAAGATGAGTTTGGATGGTGGTCATGAACACTCACTTTGTAGCTGTCATCTCTGGCACAAGCAATCTGTAAAGCTGTTCTTCCACCCAACAAAGCTTTTGAATCTTCTGAGATGGTATCTTTGGACCATTCCTCCTCCTGGACAATACAAGACGGACACAAACAACTTTAATCTTTGAGGAATTTATTGGTAATACCAGGCAGCGACAATATATCGTCATGGGGGTAAGTTATGTATTTGCACACTGAAAAAAAACACCAAAAAATGTATTTATTTTATCGTCATGCCATTGATTTGGCCAGTACAGAAAATTTTATTATTCAGAGAGTGGAAACGCATTTCTAATATTAATGGTTAAACCATGGATAGGGCAATGGTAATATCGTTACATTCAATTTTCGCCTATGACTGAAGTTAGCTAGAAGTCAGGATCATAACGATATGTATAACGCCAGTTTGTGATTAAGAAATGGCAATATCATGAAGTAAACTTTGAACAAAATATTATTTTGGCCATATGAAAACTTTGGAAACAGTATGATCCACAGAATAGTAAAAAAATAAAAAAAAACTATTAGAGATGAAAATCTGAATTTTTCTGTGGTTTATTGGGTATATCTCTTGTGAAAACAAAGATAACACTAGTTACAGAAATGGGTAAATTGTGTTAAGTTATATGACTTTTTAGCCTTTCTTTTTATCTCCAATTATCACACAAAGACTATGAATTTTGTTTCTTCATTTCAAAAATATGGCTGGAAAGTGGAGGATTTAACCTTTCCAACAGTGGTAAAAAATAAAATACATTTTTTTTTTATATATCTTTATACATTTTTATATCCTGTCTTAGTGTTTCATGATCTTCTATTGGATGTGTTGTTGTGTTAAAATACTGGACATTTTCACTAAGTCATAGCAATAAGCTCCCTCTCTCTGGTTGAAGGGAAGAGGGATGAACAAAGACTTGACCTCTTAACTCTGGCCAAGCCGCTGACATGGGTCAAACTAAAGGCACGCTGATGCACAGCCGTGTGTTCCCAAAAGAAATTGTTATGATTTCCTTTGCAAAAACTAAATTATGACAGACAGATCTGAGCTTTACCAGGAAGTGATTCAGAAACGAGTTGTCTTCCTCTGCTCGAGCATCGGGATCTGCCAGGGCATCCAGCAACAGCTCTGTGATCTGTACTCCCTCCTCCCCAGGAATGGCACAAGCTATGTGGATGGGATACAGACCTCCTTTCTGTAACAGACCATAGTGTAGCATTTTATATCTATGTCTTGAATCTAAAGACAGTAATGAACACATAAAACAAAAACTAAAATAAACTGATGACATAGCTAGAGATAGGATAAACTAAAATTGCTGACATTATTAGCAAATGACAGTTTTTTTTTAAGTCTGCATGGTTCTTCATCAGAACTGTTGATCATACCTGGTGATACCACAGACCTCTTTGATAATGACAGGATTTTTTTTTTTTTCAAAATCTTGTTTCAGGGTATCACTTTCAGTTCTACATGATCTGTTTGTCTCACTGGCTGAATACTTTATCATTCTTTTTAGAATGATTATCATACTGCACATCTTCTTAAATTAAAGCGACATTGCAAGAACTTAGAACATGAAGACATAAACCTAATACTGAACATTACAGAAATTTCTGTGAGTGCCAGGATATATGAAATAAGCATAAACACTGCAGAAAGCAGTCCAAACAAATCCAACACAGGTAAATATACATTGGAGGTATCGTGGGAACACAGCTGAACTGAAAACAATAAGCTTGACTTCAGTGGAAGCCTGCGAAATATTCTTAATCAAACATGTTTAGTATCAACAATTCATTCTCTCATCATCAGGCCTGAAGCCACTAGTAGGTGTCGATGACAGAGAGGGGATAGGGGATGGGCGAAATGCGTCAGTGAATCAAGTGTGCATTGTCTGTCAAATTTAAATTATACCAGCAATATGTCATTGAAGCATCATGATGCGCGCTGTCTGATGTTGCGTGTGATGTTACAGCATCATGCAGTTTCAGATAACCCACATGGTTAGCTATTAGTTAGTGAAATTTGATCCTACAGAGTTTGTTTCCCTCTTCTGACAACTTCCACCATAATATGTCCAGTCCCTAAAATTTTGGTTCAAGCGTGTTCCACTGTATATATATATGACTTGAAATTAGAATGCTATTGGGAGAATAACATTCTTGAGGGAGGGCAGAAAAGATAGTGTTTTCAGCTTTGATGTTCAAATGAACATAAATCAAATATATCAATATTAATAATATTCTAATGTGCATCAGTGAAACACAAATTACGACAAACACTGCACAGAATGTCCCATCCAAACCTCTTTGTTCAGTTTTGTATTTGTGTTGGCTCCTTTCATCAACAATTGCTTGACCATCTCCACATCAGCTGACTTGATGGCAAAGAAGAGAACAGGCATGGGCACAGAGGAAGCATTTGGGTCAGCTCCCCTCTTCAACAATAAGTCCAATGTATCCTTCATTCTTTCATGGCTGTAGATTGACAAGAAATCTATCACAATCCTAAACATACTTGCCTCTATTAACCATCTGATCACTCACTCATTGGCACATGGATTCTGAGACAGAAATATCCCTTTTACATCTTCAGATGCATGTAACATCCATCATCATCACTCAATAGGCTTGCCTTCTCTAACTGTGCAATCACGATGATCATCTAGACATTAATAAGCAAAGTCAGAATCTCAAGCAAAATATCGATGTTCGGTTCTCAAATATAGATTATAATACATTAATAATACAAAATGTGGATCTTGAGAACAGACATTCCAACGTACATATGCGCCTGTACTTTTATCTAGCATTCCCAGCATTATATTTCAGTTGATTAATATAACTTAGCTTTATCTGTGAAACAAGTTGTGATGTTTCACAATATACACAGTCATTGCAAAAACTCTGAAATATCCTTTGCCTAGGTCTCCAACACATCAAGGAATGTACAATAACTGAAACCATGAAATCCTTTCACTCTATTACAATGGCTATTCTCACACATTCAGTGACACCACAGCAAGGGAGATTTCATTAAATGCAAAATCCGTATAACATTCGTACATCTGTATCAATCAGCAACATAATCACCTATTACATCATGTGATTTTTTGTAGTGTAATTGGCCACAGATATACATGCCTAATTTCTTGCTCTCATTTCATACATCTCCTCCTCAAAATTGCAGTAGAAGTAGCCAGGTCTTCATATGTTCTTCCCCTTGAGTGGATTTTATCTTTTTCTTTTATTCCCAACCGTTGCCTTTACAATCTGCCTTTTTTTTTTCTTACCATCATTAATATGATACAGTCACATTCCTGAGTTCATTACCAGATGCCCAGTCAAGATTTCTTGGAGGATGTTTCTAAAGAAATAATCCACTACTTGCTATGCATAAGAAAAGTCAAACTTGACTTACTGAGACATTTGTATAGCCAGCCTCCTTGCCTTCCCCACCTCAGTCACATCTGACACTTCTCGGCTCACTACCAGCTGGTTGTGGCTCAGCTGTGTTGCACATCTCTCCACCAGCTGCTCCGTCACCTCAATATGGTAGTTTCTCATGCTCTGATTCGATTCAAAATCCTCTGGACATTCCTCATCATCATCTTCACCATTCTCACCTGGAGGACCATCATAGTCATCCCCATAAGCTGAATCAGAGTCATCTTTACCGCAGTTGTTGTCATTATCCTCAATCAATTTCTCCAATGTTTTTTTGTTCATATCTAGTGGGCCAGAGGGCCTGGTTGTAGTAATGTCTGGTTTGTCTAAGGTTTTACCTGTCAGTGGATCAGTCTTTGTATCACAAGAAACAATGGATGCTGATCTTATTCGATTGATCTGGTTCAATCGACTGGCTCGGCGTTCTTTGTTGTTGGCCAGAATGCCCTTAGGTAGAATGTCATTCTTAGAGTCAGACACCAACTCTGGTGGAGGTTGCATATATCTCTCTGCAATGTTGTAAAGAAACCCCTCAATTGGGTAGTAGAAAATAGTTCCAGCTGCCAGTGCTGAACATCCTTCATCACTCAGCTTGTTGACATTAGCCCCTTCATTTAGGAGGACATTGATGATATCAATGTGCCAATTTACCTGAAAGAATAGATTTCAAAGGTTCTCATTATAAATGTGTCTTATCACTGGCTGCAAGAACTATTCAAAACAATAACTATAATGTCAAAGGTTTCTTATGAATGATGATTACCTTAACAAAGAGTTAACGTTCCCTCCATGTGATAAGTGTATTCAAAAAGGACAGGATTAAAAATATAAGTAGAGGAAGATGATGTTTTATGAAACAGAGACAACAACTTTGCTATTGATAATAAAGTGTTATATAATATATGATACATATAAAAAGCTCTGCAACATTTACTTGTATTTTTCTGCTTTTCTAGTGACAGTCGTGTACCAAGTTAGAGGTTAGTGACAAATGATAAAGACCAACACTGTATAAGATTTATGCTTACTGTGGCACCAATCAGTGCTGTGTGACCATGGCAATCCGATACATCCGGATGAACAGTTCCAGAATTCAGTAACACTTCCACCTTCCCTTTGTCCCCAGACCCAGCTGCAGTGATAAGTTCTTCCGACTGTTGCTCTAATGGTCCTTTGTCCTTGAACTTGCTTCTATCTAGTTTCATGATTGCATCAATGTCCACTTCAACTCCATGTTTACCCACTGCATGTTTCATTGTGTGCTTCTGAAGGGCCACCATACCAGGCGTAGCATTCCATGCTGCCACCTGTTCTGGCATCTCAGAATTTCTTTGCATGTCTCTGAAAAATTCTTTGTCGAAAGTCTGTCTGTCAACTGCCAGACTACGTGGGTCTAGAGCTTCACTGTATAATTCATTCACTTTTTCTGACAAATCTGATTTGGGAGGATAGTCCAAAGCTGATGGAGGATTGAGGACATCCTCTATGGGTGCCAGACTGTCATTTTTGTCAACAAGATCGATATACATGATATGTTCCTCTGGTTTGTAGTCAAACTCAGGATGAGATGTGATGGTAAAAGCTCCACTGATTTCAGAGCACAACTTGATCAGTTTTTCTCCTCTCCAGAGCCCAACATCTTGCAGGCCATCTTTGTAGGTTACCAGTCCAGGTCCTTCTCGCTCATCTTCTTTATACAATCCCTAAAAATTTAGACACAGAACAGAAATAAGTTACAATTAGAAAATACAAAAATGGCTGAACTTGGATGGAATCACAGTGTTCTAATTTAGATCATCATAATTTTTAAATGTGTATAACCTCTCTGTACAAAAATTATATATGGAGAGTAACTCATGAGGCATTATAGTTGATTTCATTTACCCAAGTAATCTTCCTGTAATTTGTTCGACATAGCATTAAGGATATGTTATCATGATCTTTAGAAAACTATGCATTGTAAAGTTGTACATATAACATCCAGTTTCATGCTGCCCACATTAAGCCTTTATATTACCTGAAAAACATCACCACTGGCAAAGCTGAAAGTCCCATAACCCTCCTTCTTATCCATGTAAAATGTTCCTGTATATGAGGAACCATCTGGCCATTTGTATGTTCCTTTCCCATGACGGCGATCTTTGAAGAAAGTTCCCTCATAAGCCTGATATAATCACATGAAAAACAACAAAAAATATTTGAGTTAATGAGTCAAGAGAGTGAGTAATACACTAATGAGAGTGACAATAAAGACAACAAAATACAGAAAGATATGCATGCTTTATATATTTACACATATTCACAAATAAATCAGAAAAATTTATGAATAGGCCTATATAAACATCAGAATTGTTGCAGAATTCCCAGTACGAGTTGTAAAATAGATCTCACACAAAATGAACATATGATGATGATGTTCCTAAGAGATGTGGCACAGTACAACAAAACTGATATGTGTGTGGAAGGCTCAAATAAAGTATAATTACTGAAAGGTGTATTGAAGAGGAGACTGCAATAAAACAAAAAAGGTTTCGGTAAGGTTTCATAAACTGGAAGTCAAATGTTTGGTTGGATAAATTACAAATTTTCATCTTTGAAATCAAACATTCTATGGCCTAGAAATTTGTTTTCACCTCATTGTCAGTATTTGAAAAATGAAATACAAACAACAATAGTGATGTAAAAGAAAGCAAATACCTCTCCATTTGACCAGCATATGCTTCCACTGCCATGTCGCAAATCATTTAGAAATTCTCCAGTGTAAGAACTGCCATCACTCCAAACTTGTGTACCTAATATAAAGATGGTAAATGAAAGGAAGAAATTTTATTGCCACCACACAGTGCTACTGTGACAGAGGAAAAATAACTTTGTTTGAGAAACAACATCAACAACAAAAACTGTATTTTCAAATGCTTACATGTTTGTACCAAGGCTAAGAAACAAAAAATATTATTCCAGAAAAAGAAAATCAATTATCGCTCTATAAACATACCTTTGCCATGACGTAGATTGTCTGCAAAATCTCCTTCATATTTTGAACCATTGGGCCAAACAAATGTTCCCCTTCCAATTTTTTTGTGATCAATAACTTTCCCTTCAAATTTTGCTCCTGTGCGATAATTCACTTGAATAAGTTGTGGGTCCCCCTCTCCATGAAAGGATGAGGCAGTATTCAATCTTGCCATCCCTTCACCAGCCATGTTGACAGGTGTATGGGTCAACTTTTCAGTTTCTTTGTTCTGACTCTGAGCATAGAAAAAGAAATAAACCAAAAAAAATGTAAAAAAAAAAAAAAGAAAGAAATAGGCCTAATAATAATAACAATAAATAGCTACACAATTTTTTTATTTTTTTTTTTAAACAAATAAAAATGTGCAAATTGTTGACGAGCTATGAAAACATTCGTGATCTTAATTTTTAGATTTATAGATTTAAGTCACAGAAGCATATCTTGGCATTTCAAAACTTTCACTGTTTTGAGTTATTGTGAGTGTGTGGTGAGAAATACCAAATCACTAGACCCCTATCAATCACTAAGCAGTGCTGTCCACACATGAATCACGTGAGAAAATATCAAAAATCGTGTGCCAACGAGAGACGTGATAAACAAACTGCACTCATCAAGTAACTCACTTGCCGGCCACTCGAAGATGACGCTTTGCGTTTTCTCCGATTGTCTCCTTTACTTCGCTTTGGCATATGAAATTGTGTCTACACTACAACAGTACTACAATACAGAACCACAGTACAAACTACAAGATTTCATTCCTACAGAAGCAAACGTACCGTCGGTCATATATATTTCACCTTGCTGAGTGTACTTTTAAAGTTTAAGGGATGGTCATTTTGACTGTTTAGGTATCCCAGCCGCCATTTTAAAAACATCCCTTAGCAACCCTACAAGGGAAAGCACCCAAAAAAATAATGTCTAAATTGTATTCGTATTATTTCGGTTTCGCTCATTCAATGCACCAGGAGGCATTATCTTGTATTCAATGCATCCAGATTTTAGAACGGACAGTATTATGCAGGGAGAAAAAATACAAAAACAGTGGCAATCTCCGTTTTGCTTTGTATTAAATCATGATTCCATCGGGTGATGATAGAAATATTGCCTTTTTACTCTCTCAATTTGATGTAGTATTTTTCTTGAAGTATCTCTTCATAAATCCAAGTTATTGACAACTGAAGGTGTAAAACACTGGTTATTTCGTTCTATATATTTAAAGTACTCTTCCCCATGAAGTGACGATCTATAAAATCTTTTTCAAAGTATAGATAATAGTATTAGTACCTGATGAGTCAAATTGAATTAGATAGAGGACTTTTTTGTCTTTATAATGGCACATAATTCATTTTCAGATCTCTTCAGAAACCCAAGTTATTGACAACTGAAGATAAAAGTGAATTACTTTTTTTTTTTTTTCGCTCTATCCGTTTGATGCAGAAATTGTCTTGACATTGTTTCTCGGATTTAAAACATCTAATGGTATTAGTCAATGATGAGTCAGTTTGTATTCGAAAGAAGACAAGTTAAGCTTTATAATGATACCCAATTCATTTTTTTAATATATATATCTTCATGAACCTGAGTTAATCGCTGGATATTTCAAGCTATGCATTCTTTCTCTTGAAGTGACTGTCTTTACATCCTTTTTTCGGAATATAAAAGTCTAATGGCATTAGCCACTGATACCACGATTAGCATTCAGTAGAGGATATTTTCAACTTAAAAATGGTACCATATTCATCTTTGTCTCTTCAGGAATCCGAGTTATTGACATCCGAAGATGAAACTAAATTACTTTTTCACTCTATCCGTTTGATGCATTATTAAAGTATTTCCCTTCCACTGACTGTCTATGTATGTATGTATGTATGTATGTATGTATGTATGTATGTTTGTTTGTTTGTATGTATGTTTGTTTGTATGTATGTATGTATGTATGTATGCATGTATGTATGTAGGCCTATGTATGTATAAGGGTGTGTATGTATAAGGGTGTGTATGTATATGTATATATGGATGGATGGATGTGTGGATGTGTATATATGTATATATGGATGGATGGATGGATGAATGAATAAATGAATATGGCTGGATGGATGGATGGACGAATGGATGGATGGATGGATAGATGGACGAATAAATGGATGGATGGATGGATGGATGGATGGATGGATGGATGGATGGATGGATGGACGAATGGATGGATGGATGGATGGA